>PVLA01009047.1:0-52374 GCA_004027455.1 Hydrochoerus hydrochaeris
GTATGGCAGTCCCTGTGAGGACAGCGCCTGTCTTAGGTCAAGGACTCTTCATATGAACCCAACCAGGCCTTACCCGTCATGGGCCTGCAGGACAGCAATAGGTCCTGTGCCTGTCTTAGGCGGCTGGTGGTGTAACATATGTGTCCTAGTTGCCCGTCTTTGGCTGCCTGTCCAGTGTCTCAGGGCAGTTGTCTCACAGAAACCCCGCAAATCCTCCTCCATGAGCTCTCCCACCCAAAGCTCCCACATAAACTCTCTCACACTACTCACAGAAGGCAAAACCCCACAACCAGTCCTCACAAAGGGGTTATCTAGAGGGCCTCCAGCAACCCCCCTGGAGTCTCCACCCTCCCATATTGAGCATTACATAAAAACATATACATGTGAACTACACAAATTACAATTATCAGTACAAAACATTCCAAGATCCCCGCGCCCAATTCCCACATGCGGTGTCCTTTTCTTGGGGAAGCAATTGTCACAAGGTGTGGATGGACTAGGATGCGGCATGGACAGAAAAGGGTGCCACAACTGTCTAAATAAAGTTAAGCAAGGGGTACCAGTAAATTTACAAGAACAAAACAGGAAAAAATGTTCCATTAAAGAAATATCATAACCTTATAACCTTAGATTTATCATCATTTTAACAAAAATTATATTAGACAAAACAATTATAAACAGTGGCAAAGACAAATCACAAGCAATTATAGATAACTGGAAAAGATAATGCACAAATATTTCAAGCAATAGGCAAAGACAAAGCAAAATTTGAAGCATAAAATTTTGTTATCTGAATGAGTCCCAGTCTAAAATCTATGAACAAAAAGCAAACTCTTACCTCTGTCCAATGATCTTGGTTGGATCTCCAATTGATATAGGGAAAGAAACTCCCAACCTACTAGATGTCTGATACCAGTTCATGTTTTCTAAAATTTAAGTATGAATTTTAGGAACATTGGAGGTTATGAGAAGAATGTATTTATTGAGAGAAAGTAAGTGAGGCAGATCCAAGATGCAGGAAAAATGGAAACTCTCAAGGCAGGTGAGCATGAGGTGGGACAAAACTATGACCAACCAATAAGATTATGTGAATAATTGCCCAGGTAAAATTGATTAAATCAGGGATAAATGGGGAAGTGAGGTGCACAGCAAGTCGGCATGCTTAAAGAGCAATGATTCTTCTTCTAGGGGATTGGGATGGTGACTCCTGGCTTCCTCAGGGTGATAGAGACTTATTTAGAATCAATCCTTAGTGTTGCAGGCATCTGAGTTAGTTAGATATATTATAGGCAGTGAGACCCGGCTAGGTCCTCAAAGAAGTCAGTGCATAAGATCAGATACCTTGCAACTGTGGGGGAGACAGACACCTCCTGCTGTGGGCCAGGCATCAAGACAAAGGATCAAACAAATGCATCCATATCCTAAGGACTGACATTCTAAATAGTTCCCTCTCACTCTGAGAAAGGCAGGAGTCACAATCTCGACTCCGACTCCATAGGGAAGAGTCACTGCTCTCTAAGAATGCCCGCTTTCTACATGACTCCCTTCCCCATTTGTCCCTAATGTAATCAATTTTACCTGAACTATTAACCTTACTGGCTAATCATAGTTCTGTCCCACCTTATGCCCATCTGCCTTGTGAGTTCCCAGTTTTCCCCACCTTGAACCCATCTCACCCCACGATTGTACTCTATAAAAGTCCCTGGTAAAGAAGAGTCCTTGACAACCTGCTTGGGACCCCTTCTGTCTCTCAGACAGAAGCTTCCTTTCTTTCAATAAATATATTCTACTCTTAACCTCCGTTGTTCCTAAAATTCATTCTTCGATTTTAGAGAACCTGAACTCACGGACATAGTAGGCCAGGAGTTTCATTTCCGTATATCATTAGGATGTGGGTGTATTTGTTTGATCTTTTGTCTTGAGGTCTGGCCCACAGCAGGAGGTGTCTGTCTCCTCCAAGGTTGCATGATATCTGGTCTTTTGCACTGGCTCCTTGGAGGGCCTAGCTCTGTCTGACTGCTTATAATATTTCTATTTAACTCAGCAGCCTATAACGTTAGTAACACCCTATCTTACTGCCTCAGTCCAAGTGGTAAAACACAGGTATTTCCTACAAATTTGGACTCCCCTCAAAGTCAATTTTATCCCTCTATTGATGTTGGGAGTCATGGCAGAAGCTTTGTGAATGCAACAATCATGTAAATTACTTGCTACTTTATCAGCATGAACAGACTAAGTGTTAACTTTGTAATTTTGTAACTTCGTTTGTTTACAGTAACTCTCCTTATCTGAGGTCTTGCTTCTGTGGTTTCAGTTACTTATGGTCAAATGTTGAGACAGGAATTAGGATTCTATTAGGAGGTAAGAACAGCGGTCCTGAAATAAATAGTTGAGAAGCTCAGAATGGAGTCTTCTGAGTCATCATCCTTCAGGGGTCTTACAGAACATATGAAATTTTACCAAAAACCAACAAATGGGGTCGAATCAAACTAAAGAGATTCTTTACAGCAAAGGAAACAACCAACAGAGTGAAGAAACAATCTACAGAATGGTAACAAATTTTTGCCAGCTGTTCCTCAGAGGACTAATATCTAGAATATACTCATATGGGAAGGGGAATGAGGGATGGGGGAAAGGAAGGAAGGGAAAAAAGAACAGAAGAAAGAAAATGGAAACAATGCTTTTGCAAATGAGGGAAAGAAGTTTGAAAGGAGAAGAGGGGCTTGGGGAAAAGAAGACTCAAGAAATATGTACAGGTATAAACTTCTAATGAATGTGATTATTATGTATATCCAAAGTGTATCAATAAAATTAATTAAAATAACTCAAAAAAACCAGACCCCCCCATAAAGACCCAGTGAAAAAATGGACCAGTGAAATGAATAGACACTTTTCAGAAGAAGTACAAGGCAGGTGCTGGGGCTCATGTCTATACTATAATCCCAGTACACGGGAGACTGAGACAGGAGGACTGCCATGAGCTTCAGGCCAGCCTAGACTACATAGTGAAACCCTGTCTCAAAAAACCAAAAAATGAACAAACAGAAAAACTACAAATGGCCAATAAATACATGAAAAAATGTTCAGTATCACTGGGTGTTAGAGAATTGCAAATTAAAATCACACTGAGATTTCATCTTACTCCCAAAAGAATAGCTGTTTTAAGAAATGAAATAACATGTTGATGAGACTGCAGGGAAAAAAGAACACTTCTACATTGTTAGTGGGAATGTAAACTAACACAACCACTATGGAAGTCAGTATGGAGATTCCTTAAACAAACAAACAAACAAACAAACAAAAAACACCTAGAAATATCATTTTACCCAGCTATCCAACTTCTAGGAATCTCCCCACAAGAGTTATAAATATCATATTACTGTGGTACAAGCATAACCATGTTTATTACAGCACAATTTGTAATAGCTAAAGCATGGAAGTGGCCTATATGCCCATTAATAGATGAATGGGTAAAGAAAATGAGGTATTTATACTCAGTGGAGTGCTACTCTGTTATAAAGAAAAATAAATGAGTGATTTGTAAGAAAATGCATGGCACCTTGAGATCACAATATGTATTTTTTAGACCAAATTCTGTAATTCTTTGGCAGCATCTCTGATAGCAACATTTTAGACAGAATCAAGTGCCCTAATTAGGTTGAGACCATAATGTTAAGTGAAATAAACCAAACATATAAGGTTAAATATCACATCATATGAGAACTGCCCCCCTCAAAAAAAGAGCAAAATGAAGGATAGATAATAAGAAGTAGAGAGACAGAGCTTTTTCATATGGGAAAGCATGGCAGGGAGAGGGGTTGAAAAAAATTAAGATGTGTCATGTACATGCACCAATTGCTCACAAGGAATGTAAGAATTTGTATTGGAAAATGTGCTAATAAAAAAAAAGAGGCTTCAGGAGTATCCTTCTCAAGATCTCCTCCTGGCTAGTGGGAGGTCTACTTTCCTACCTTTGTATCTCAGATAAACTTGCTTGCATGCTTCCTCCTCCATCTATAGTTTCCTTCTTTGTCACTGAGGGACATGACCTTTGTATTCTGGTAACAGTGGTCTGAAAATATTAAATGGAAAACCCCAGATAAAAGCTCATAAATTGCATCTGTTCTAGGTACTGTGACGAAATCTCATATCGTCTTGCTTTGTCTTGTTTGGGATGTGAATCATCCCTTTATCCAGCATGTGAGTAATTGTCTCAGTTTTCAGACTGACTGTTGGAGCACTGCTGTGCTTGTATTCTAGTAACCCTCATGTAGCAATCTATGTCACAATGAATGTCACATCATTTGCCTTACCTTATTCCATCAAGAAGATGTTGTGTCATCTTATGTTATCATTGTAAGAAGAGTGAATACAAGGCTGGGAGTGATACACTTGTACACTTGTAATCTCAGTACTCAGCTGATTCAGGCAGGAGAATTTGGAGTTCAAGGATACCTGGATTATATAGGGAAATTGTGTTTTTAAAAAAGTGAACTCACTTTGTAGCTCAGATTGACCTTAAACTCACAGTGATCCTCTTGCTTCAACCTCTCAGATGCTGGGATTACTGGTGATAATAAGATATTTTTAAGAGATGGGTCACATTCACAAAACTTTTATTACAGCATATCTAATATTTTATTATTATTATTATGAATCTCTTGTTGCTAATATGTAAACTTTATCCTGGGTACATACATATAGGAAAAGCACAGTATAAATGGGCTTTGGTACTATCCAAGTGTTATGATTTGTATCTAGACATCCCCCAAAAGCATATGCTTGAAGGCAGTGCTTGTGGAAGGTAAGGCCAGGCTAGAAGAGGTGGGTCACTGGGGAAGTGCCCTGGAAGGGTGTGTCTATCTTCTTTCTTTGATCCTTATTTCTCACTGCTTCCTGATTGCCATGATATGAATAGCTTTCCTTTGCCTAGGCCCTTTCACCCTGCTGCTACCACACAAGAATTGAAACCTATACAAACTCTGAACCAAAATAAACCTCTCCTTCTTTAAATTCTGGGTGTCAGGCACTTAATCCCAGTGACAAGGAAAACAGCTAAGATAGACTTTGGTAACAGAGAAGTGGGGTTGAGATAAGAGATTAGGGTATGGCAAAAGCTGGCTGGGGCAGTAGGTGTGACCTGTTAATTACAAGATCTGGGACACAAAGCCAGAACAGTTCCCCAAACCCTGCATGTGGACTTCTCACAAGAACTCAAGCAGGTTTTCAATAGGATGGCATAAACCTGATATCAACCTGAGGTGTGGAATCCAAACACTGCCTTTCACGACCTGTATGTAGAAGTTCTCATGGATTTCCTTGAGATTTAGGAAGGATAAAAGGACATTTCAATGCCATGAAAACTTCTATCATAACTTTCTATGATAGCCAATGTCATGTTTCCCAGATACAGCATGTACTTTTATCTTTGCTCCTACCCTCGTTTTCTTCTTTACTCAGCCCAAGCTTGCTCTGCCAAGCCAGTTTCTCTCCTGCTCTTCACTTTGACTTTCTCAGATAAACTTTGTCATTGTTTTTTGCTTGTTCCTTCTAATTCTTTGTTCAAAATGAGAAGAACCTGGAATCTACCTCCAGAAAGAAAGGCGAGCAAACTCAACCTGGTAACATTTAGTTGATTGAGCCACTTTTTTATAAACAAGCTACCCAATAACAGGATCATCACTGTGACTGTACCTGACCATGTGGTTTAGAAGACTTTGGAACTGGTTTGTGGTGGGAGTTTGGAAAGGAGAAGCAGCCCTTGAATCCTTTAAGCTGAGCTTGATTGGAGATTCTGGTCAGAACTCAGAAGACAAGGGTGGTGACAAAAAAAAAAGCTGTTGGAGAAATCCAAACTCAGAGGATTCTAAGTGGGAACAAGGACTTCATTGGCAGTTGGACTCTATATCATGTATGTTATGCTGTGGTAGAAAATTTGTCTACAATTTACTTATGCCTTGATTTCTTTGTGGGAGATTTAGTTTAAAGATGGTAGACTAATTAATCTGGTGCAGGAAGTATCAAAGCAATCCAATGTTGAGGTTGTGGTATGGGTACTGTTAGGGGCTGATAGCCAGGTTTATACTGAAAGTCAGGAGCAAAAAACCCATTTGAAAAGTTTTCAGTTTATTTAAAAATGAAGGGCTGGCCAAATTGGATCAGAGGGGACCTTGGTTGCTAAAAATATTATCATCAAAAGGAAGTTAATTACTGTACAAAAGGAATAAAGGAAGGATGCCTTGGTCTGAGGAACCAGCAAGACCCAACCTTTCCTAGACTCTAAAGTGAAAAAATGAAAGACTTTGCTTTGAGAAGAGAGGATCATGGCCTCCTACTAGGGAAGGACCATCTAGAAAATTGGTTTTTCATGATTTGATTCATAGTGTTTTAGCCATCTGGGTGATGGCTATGGGCCTGATGCAAAAGGGCTTGGCTACTGCTGCAACCACTGGCAGACCTTGGAGTCACACGTGTGGCACTGATTTTATAGGCATGCATAATACAAGAGTTGTGGATTCATGGAGGTGTTCACCCAGATTTCAGAAGAAAGCATGGGAAGCCAGACAGTGTGTCCCTGAGAGAGCAGTGAATGAAGCTGGGAGTTTGAAGCTGAAAGTGGAGTGGAGATCCCAGGTTGTTGAAAAAGCTAGGAACATGGAATGTTTAATGAAAGCTGTGAAGAGTGAGCAAAGCTGGCTCAATAGAGAAGCCATGAGGGCTATAAACACTGGTAATGCTAAAGGGGCAAGGCCACCCAAGCCCTTTAGAGTTCACATCTTTCCCTGGGCTCTGATCATGGAGCTGTAGGATTTAATGTTTCCCTCACTGGGCTTCAGTCTTGTATTGCTTTGGTCTCATTTCTTTCTTTATTTTATTTTATTAAAAAAATTTTAACATGAAGTACATTTATTAGAAAAGAAGAAAGTTATGAAATATCCTCATATCTTTCCTTAAGAAATTAGAAATAAAAGATAGAATAAAACAAAAAACAAATAAAAGAAAATGATAAAGATCAGAAAACACAATCCCTTATTAAAATGCCAACATCATTTTTCATAAATATTAACATTTTGTTTCATACATTTCTGTAGAAATACAAAAGACTTAGAATGGTCTAACAAACTTTGATAAAGGAACAAAATTAGAGTTCCAACCCTCCCCAGTCCCATGATTTATCACAAAGTTACACCAATCATGACAAAATGGCATTAATATCAAGATAGACAAACCACCAAGGTACCAATATGAAGTCCCAAAATAGATACCTACATAACAGACAGTTGATTTCTGGCAGAGATGCAAAAGCAATTAAGTGGAGAAAGGATTGTATCTTCAATAAATATGCTGGAACAACTGGATATCCACATGCAAAAAACCCAAACTTTATAGCATATCAAAAATTTCTTAAGAATTAGAAAAGTCAACTCAAAATTTCTCATAGTGGGTTAAAGTAAAGGTAGGTGTGACCTGAGTCATTGCTTTGGCTGAGGTCATTCTCTCTGGGACAAAAAGATGGGGACAAAGTGTAGAAGGGAAGGCAGAATCTACAGAGGTGTTCAGTGAAGGGAGGCACTGAAATTGCTTATGAACAGGCCATGTGGATGACAAAGAAGGCCATTATGCTTCTTTTTTTAACTATCTTACCTATTTTTATATACATATACATATACATGTTTTTTCTTTTAGCTTGTCACACTAATGAAACAATATGTTCACACATGTGTGTCTTAATTAGTTCACTAATAAGCACATTATCAAGGCCCATCCATTTACCTATAAAAGTATCCAGTTTATCATTCTTTATGGCTGAGTAGTATTCCATTGTATAGAAATACCACATCTTTTTTATCTGTTCCTTAGTCGATGGGCATTTAGGCTGTTTCCAAGATCTGGTTATTATAAACTGAGCTGCTATAAACACAGGTGCACATATATCACTGTGGTATGATGTTTTTTAATTCTTTTGGAAAGATGCTCAGAAGGGGAATAGCTGGATCAAATGGGACCTTTAATCCTAGTTTTTTTTAACTGTTTTTTTTAATTTAAAGATAGAAAAAACAGGAAAAGGGTAGAAATAATACAGAAATTAAAAAAAAGATAAACAGTAAGAAATCACTAGTTGATAAATTACATATTGTCCTCTTAGAAATAGTTGAAGTTACAAAATTAAAGCATAAAAAGTAGACATTCAAAAAGTGAGACTGTAAACAGCTATGCATGCATGAGTCTCTACATGTATTTCTATCCTTTCTGTATTAGAGGGAAAAACAAAACATTGCAAGACAAAACAAACCAAATTCCTATAAAAACATGAAACCAAAAAGTTGTATAATACCACAGTACAAGATGATCTACAATGGGTACTGTTCCATCTCTTGTTATCTTCAATAGAATTGTCTATATCATCAGGGATAATTGAATATAGCAGTATAATTGAATATAGTGGTATATAACAATATTAGTAAAAATAAAACATTGTACACAGTGTAAAACTTCAAAGGCAGGTAATAATCAAACCAGAGTGGGTATCCTAGTGAATCTTGTCATCTTCAGTATAGTTGCCTATACTCTCAGTCTTGATACTATCAATCATAACAGCTTTGAATAAAATCTGTCAATACAAAACAGCAATCTAACAAACCAGTTTCAATTAAGGTCAGTCATGGTAAAACAGTATAAGTTATATAGAGTTTCAGATTAAGTTAACAGGAAATTAAGGATGATTACCATACTCTATCCTGCTATTTTCGGGATAACTGTGCCCTCAAATCTAGTACAAGTAGACAAACTGGAACAGAATTAATCCATCTAAACAGAGTGGTGTGAGTAATGTGGGTTTTAAATCTTGATACACTATTAATAATATCCTCTTGCCTTCATTTTTTAGACTATTTCTCCCCTTTAACTCCCACAGGGTGCTGCACATTTTGAGTCACACCAACTCCCTCAATTTTTAGATTGGGGGGCAACTGCTTTTTACCTAAGTGGGTCTGAACCTTCTCACTTCTGGGCTTGATTTCATGTTGTATTCCTTTACCTACAAAAGCCTCAAGGTTTTCCTTCGTTATAACTGAGTAGTTCTCTACTGCACATAAGTATCCTGTCTTTCCAACCTATCTGCAGGTGGTGGTGGAGTTGGTCCTTTTTCTCTCTGGCTTCTTGTCACATAGAGCATTGTTTTCTCATATTTGATTTTTGGTCCATAAACCCTCTTTCAGGTTGATTATAGTTCCTGTACAGAGCATCTCAATGGACCCTACCTCCTGATTTACTCTGCCTTTGTGTGTGTGTGTGTGTGTGTGTGTGTGTGTGTGTATCAAGGCCATCTATGTTAGCCAACCTTCTCTGCCTCATTTCTGCTATGCTATTTTTCTGCCATTGTTTGTCTACTTTTCTCCTCATTCTACTGCCTGCCCCATTCATTGAGGCCTTTCTGCCACTGTTCCTGAAATCCTGGTATCTTTTTTCTCTCTAGAATGTCCTTCAGTATTCTCTGTAGGGTTGGATTGGTGGCCACAAATTCCCCCAGTTCCTCTTTGTCATGGAAGCATCTTGTTTCTCCATTAATTTCTAGTGACAGTTTTGTAGGGTACATCAATCTGGGCTGGAGGTTATTTTCTTTCAGGGCTTGGAATACTTCACTCCAAGCTCTTGTTGATCTGATGGTCTGTGTTGAGAAGTCTGCCATGATCTTGATGGGCTTTCCTTTATAGGTGATCTGTTTCTTTTCTCTGACAGCTTTTAATATTGTTTTTACATTGAATTTCTGGTATCTTGATTATTATATGTTTGGGTGTAGCTCTGTTTTGGTTGTAGGTGGCTGCAGTTCTGCATGCTTCATATATCTGAATATCATTTTTTTCCCCATGCTTGGGAAGTTTTCCTTAATTATTTCTGTGAATAACCTTTGTAATTCACCTGTTTTTATTCCTGCTTCTTTGCTCATGTTCCTTATTCTTAAATTATAGATTCTCTTGTTGTCTTCTAGCCTTTGTACTGTTACTGCCTGTTTCCTTGTTATTTTTAAAAGATCTTTCATTTCGAGAACCCAGATTACAAACTTGTCTTCAAGTTTTGATAGTCTATCCTTAGTTTCTTTTAAGCAGTTTTGCCAGCTTTCAATGGAGTTTTTAATTTCCTGGTAATATCTTTTTATCTGCTTCATGTATTCCAGATTTTCTTTATATTCTTTATAAAAGGTTTCTCTCCTTCTTTTGTGTTCCTCCCTTCTTCTGTCTGTGTCTTCTTGAGAGGTGCTTAGCATTTCTTTTATTAATCTACTTATATCTTGCTTTACCCGATTTAATATTTCAGTTTTGAGCTTGTCTACAAGGTCCTGAAGATATCTCTTAATATCCATTGAAGCCGTGTCTGATGCTGCATGTTTGCTGCCCTCAGTCTCTTTGGTATTTCCCTCTCCTGGATCAATGTTCTCAGGGTTTTGGGCTGGGGGCTTTTTCTGTTTCTCTCTCTTGTCATGTTTTTGGTTTTTTCCATATAGGTGTATAGTGGAAGTCTCAGCCCCTTTTCTTGTTGATTATGGTTCTTCTGAAGCATGCTGGTGAGGGATATCTATCAAATCTTCTTGCCACATGACATACTTCAACTAGTGAATTACTTGGAAGCACTTTTGTTTGTTTGTTTGTTTTGTTTTGGTAGTGGGGATCGAACTCACAACCCTGCACTTATCAGGCAGGCTCTTATGCTACTGAGCTAAATCTCCAGCCTCTGGAGAGGGATCTCCATCCTCTCCTGCCTGCTCTTGTCACTGAGGTGTAAGCAGGGGCTGCATATGCTGGCCCCTCCTCACCAGGCCAGTCAACTTTCAGGGGCCTTCACCAGGTTAATGTGTGTTAGACATAGGGAATCAGTTTGGGATGGCTTATTGGGTCCCAGCCAGGGGCATGACCCAGGCCAAGCAAATCCCATGAATCTGCTCTGAGGAGGGAGCAACCAACTGAAATTACTGTTGTTCCTAGTTCAGGCTCCCCCTGCCCAATTCCAACATGTCACCTATTTGGTCGCTCCCTTCCTGTGGGGGGGTCTTACTCCCAGCACTAACTGCAAATTAATGGGGGTCCCTTCGCTGGCTCCGTTCTCTGTTGGGCTTACCAACCCCCGACTTTAGTGGGACTGCGGCTCCTGTGAGTTGCGGTGGGAGTGAGTTTGGGCGGCTCTGTGGATTGTGGGGGCAGGTCATGGCAGGAGCGAGTTCGAGTGGCTCTGTGTGTGTTGCAGCTCAGCAGGTTGTGACAAAAGCAAATGGTAGCCCCGAGACTGTGTGTTTGACCAGCTTTTTTCCTTTTAGTTTCTTCCTGTGTCGAGAGGATCCATCTCCCTCAGTCTGGATCTCTCCAGGGTGTTTTATTCTGGCATATGAGTTGTTTCTCCTGGGAGGCTCTGTATTTTGCTGCTCACTGATCGGCCATCTTTAGCACCCCCCCAGTTTTTAAAGGAATCTCCACATTGATTTTCACAGTGGTTGCACCAGTTTGCATTCCCACCGACAGTGGATAAGGGTTCCCTTTTCCCCACAGCCCCTCTAGCATTTTTTATTGGTAGATTTCTTAATACTAACCATTGTTTCTGGGATGAGGTGAAATCTCAGTGTTGTTTTAATCTGTATCTCTTGAATTACCAGTGTGTTAAAATTTTTTTTCACTTTTTTTTTGATGTTTGTATTTCTTCATCTGAGAGGTGTGTGTTCTCTATGATGCCCATTTTTGGATTGAGTCTTTAAATCTGGGAGGACTGATTTTTTGGAATTCTTTATATGTTCTTCATAGCAATCCTAATCTGAGGCACAGCTGGCAAACATTTCTCCCACATTGTGGTTTATCTCTTTACTCTTTTGGTGGTTTCTCTTGCTGTGCAAAAGCTTTTCAACAGGGTGAGATCCCATTTGGTGTCATTTCTTTCTAGCCCCGCCTCTTCCTCCCTTTTGGAATGGGAATGTTTATCCTGTGGCACTGTATGTTGGAAGTGTTTAACTTTCTTTTTGATTTTTACAGGGGCTCACAGTTAAGAGTTTGCTTTGAGTTTCAGAGAACTTTGACTTGGACTTTTTAGCAATGCTGGAACCATTAAGGCCTTGGTGGCTTTTATGGATTTAATGCATTTTGCATAAAGAAATGCACATAGCCTTTTGAGGGGATCAGGAGTAGAATGTTTTACATCTAGATATCCCCCAAGAGCCTCATGTCTTCGAGGGCAAGGCTTGTGGAAGGTGGGGTCTGGCTGGAAGAGGTGGATCATGAGGGGGTGTGACCTGGAAGGTTGTATCTTCCTTCCTGGTTCTTTGCTTCTCTCTGTTTCCTGGTTGCCATGATGTGAGCAGTTTTGCTCTGCCCTGGCATTCCACCATGCTGCTGACCATACAAAGATTGAGAGTTCTATAGACTGTGAACCAAAATAAACTTCTCATCCTTTAAGTTGTGGGTGTCAGATACTTAGTTGCAATGACACAGAAAGTGGCTAAGACATCAAGGTTTCAGGCATCCAAGGAAGTCTTGGAACCATATCCCTCTTGGAGCACTGACTATACAGTTCTTTATCTGGCTATTTTTCCAATGTCTGATTCTTTTGCCCTTTGTCCTTTTTGAAGGTGAACTTTTCTTTACCATTCTAAATGCTTCTTTCTTTGAGTTACCTTTGAAATCTAGTGTTTCAGTTATTTTCTCATTGCTGGGATAAAATACTTAACATCCACAAGTTAAAGAAAGAGAGGTTTATTTTAGCTCATAATTTGTAAAAGTTTCAGACAATAGTTGGCTGGCTCCAAGGCAAGGTGGCATGGCAGAGGGTCATGGTGGAGGAGAAAAAGCTCATGGCAAGGGAGACAGGAAGCAGCAGTAAATAAGGGAGGAGAAGGGGTGTATACTACCATTCTAGGTTATGCCTGCAGTGGCCCACCTCTTCCCGCCAGGTTTCGCTTTCCAACATCATATCCAGCTACAAACCTATCAGTGGACTAATCCAGTATTACATGCCCATCATTACTGAATCACAGCTGTGATCCAATTACTTCCTTAAAACTTTATTTATGCCTGCATGTATGTGTGTTGTAACATCGGTCATGGCTGAATCACTCTAAAGTATGAATATCAAGAGATATCTAGTTCAATCTTCTTGGTTGGTAATAAGATGAAAAGAAAACTGAAATTCCTTTAGCCGCATGCAAAGTGAAAATTGTATGGTGAGTTCCTGTTTATCATTTATTTAGCTTCCTCTATTAATGTTTTACATAACCTGCATGCATTATAAAATCAAGAAATTTCCATTAATACTTAAGCTACAGACTTAATTCAGATTTCAGTAGTTTTTATGTGCATTTTTTTTGGTGGTACTGGAAATTGAACCCAGGACCTTTGCACTGAGCTACACTCTAAACCCTTTTTTATAATGAAACTAAGTCACTGAATTGTCGAGCCTGATCTCAATGTTGTAATTCCCCTCACCTTAGCCTCCTGGCACGCTGGGATTACAGGCCTATACCACCATGCCCCGTTTTATATGCACTGTTTTTATTTTTGATGTATAGTTCTGTGAAATTTTATCACATCTGTGGTTTTTCACAAATATTACCTCCCTCAGGATATAGTCTATTGCAACATCCAAAGAATCTTTGTTGTCATTTTGCAGTCACACTTTCTTCCTAACCTAACCCCTGACAACTGCTGATTTATTCTTTGTCACAATAATTTTGTCATTTCAAAAACATTGCATAACTGGAATCACACACTATGTAAATTTTTCAGACTGGTCTTTTTCATTTAGTATTATACACTTGAGATTGACACAGGTTGTACACATCAATATGTTTCTCTCTATTACTGGGTAGTATTTCATTGTATGCTGTATTGCAGTTTATTTCTCTAGTCATATTATGGTTTATATATTGGATGGCCCTCCAAGTCTCATGCATTTATGGACGTGGCTGAATTTGTGACTAGTTCATTGTCTAGCCACTCAGATTGGTGGTGTGAGTGCTACACCTGCCCAAGTGTGGAGCCAGTATGCAATGTAAAGGCAGGAAGAATGTGTTTCTTTTTCCTGCCAAGGCCATCTTGTCGCTTGCAGCAGCCATTTGTGGCAGCCATTTGCGGCAGCCATTTGTGGCAGCCATTTGCAGCCAGATGAGTATGGACTTCTTTCCCTAATTTTGGAAAGAGAGGCATTTTGTCTCAGCAATGAGAGAAAAGTAACCAATACAAGTCACCTGATGAAGGATATTTGGGTTGTTTCAGTTTTGGGCTACTGCAAATAAGCCTGCCATGAATATTTGTGTACATTTTATTTATGTAAATATACATTGTATTTTCCTCAGTTTTTGGATGACCATCTTGTGTTTTAAATCCTGTTTTCAGTTATATTTATAACATTATTGGTGTTACGTGTTGCTTCTTTTTCTGGGTGAATGGGAAAAGAACATAGGCAACTTAATATGTAAGCGATGCATTTAGGCTAAGCAAAGTCAAAGGGTATCATGACATTTGCTGTTAGTGGCGATTTGAAAGAACTTCAGATAGAGGCAACTGGTGAGAGAATTGAGCTATCACAAAACACATGGTGTTATAAAGCTGCCAAACTCAAATACATTTGTTGTGGAAGCATCAGTTCCATCATCATGTTGTGAAAAATGATTTTGTTCCAGCAGAAAATCATCTATCTCATTATGTTAAGACAATTGTTCATTTAGATTTTTATTGATTTTATAGTTTTGTTTTTATGTCATTTATAAATTTGTTTTAATTTTATGGCTGTGGACCAGCACATAATCAGTTTAACTGCTCAATAAACCCACTATGGTATGTGTGATTTAGTTGTGACAATGATAAAGTAAAAATAAAATACACATATACTGTATTTAGGAAAGCTATAGTGATAGAGAGTGATGCCATGTTTTATGTTTATAATTATTAATATAGTTGGTCTACTGGATCAAACAGAGGTAAAAATAAAGGTGGCACACACAAATATAGAAGGTCTACTTCCCTTTCCTTTGAAAAGTCTGAGGTGGCAGGTGGGCCAGGAGCAAGGGTCATTCTGTCTTGCTCTACTTTCTCCTAGATCAGGACTTCTCCAACCTTGATGTGAAGTTGAATCACCTGGAAATCTCATTAAAACACAGCATTGACTTCAGCAGGTCTAGGACGGAGCCCCAGTGCCTGTACTGCCACAGCCTCCCAGGTGAGGTTGCTTCTGGAGTTTTGCTTTCACTCCTGTGGCTGGAATGGCTTCATGGTTACCTTACTGGGTTTCTAGCTGTGAGAACGAGTAGGGACTCAGGGAAGAGCAGCAGATTTTACATGAGAACAGAAGAAGTTGTATACCGACAGCCTCCAATTTACAATGGTTTAATGATGACTTTTCAACTTGACAATGGTGCTGCAACCAATTGTGCTCAGTAGAAACCATGCAACAAGTCTTGAGTTTTGATCTTTTTCTGCTAATGATGTGCCTTGAGTGATGCTGGTCAGTGACAGTGAGCTGCAGTGTCCAGCCAGCCACATGATCACAGGGCAAACTACAGATACTCTGTGGAGAGCTGTTGCCAGCATTTTGCAGATGTTGTATTTGGTTTCTTTACAACCTATCACATCTACAAAATACCCACCCATGTCTTCTGCTGTGTACAGTATCGTGAGTAGCAGTACAACTATTTTTTAAAATTTTATTTAAAGAGAAAAAAAGCAAAACAGAAAAAAGGGTAGAAACAATACAGAAATTCAAAGAAAAAATAAGCAGTAAGAAATCACTAGTTGATAAATTACATATTGTCTTCTCAGACATAATTGTTCAAGTTATAAAATTAAAGCATACAAAGTGGACATTCAAACAGTGAGGCTGCAAACAGTTTTGTTCAATGATCCAACAAAAACTTAGCAACATGGTTATCAATCCTACATACTTAAACATAAATGCAGTTATATCCTTTATAGCACTTTCTTTTCCTTCTTTTGCTTTTTAAGTCCATTATCTGTTTATTTATATCCTGTTTCAGATTGCTCAGTACCTTACTGATATGTTTTGTTGTTGTTATTTACTTTTTAATCATCTTATATTATTCTGTTGCTTTGTTTTTGAGTTTCTCCTCATCCATGCCCCATGGATCAGCTTTGGTGGAGTTGGGAGTTTTTTGGAGGCATTTTGTTACTTTGATATCTATTTTTTTTTGAAGGTAGCAAAATACAGCAGAACAAGATAGATCAGAGCTATCCGAGACAGTGCAGTGAAACTGGCACAGAACCTCACAGCAGGTCACGAGGACAACAGCAATAGGCACAATAGTACATCCTGTTCTGTTCACATTAGCTGTTCTTTCAATCAGGTAGAGCAAAATGGAAGGAAATACCGAACATTTAAAAACAGAATATTGAATAGAGCAGTACCATTAATCAGAACTGAGCAAAACAGTGATAAAAATATTTGCCTTCAAAGAGATGGTAGAAGGAAATCCCCCTTACTTGCCACACTGCATACGTTCATCTTCCCAAGAGATACTCAGACCTCCAGCTCCCACTTATTAATGAGGGGGAGGAATGGATCGATGTTTGATTCTTAGCCTGTGCACTGGCAGGCCCACAGCCGCTTACCAGGGTGGCAAGCTGGCTGCCTGTTCTCCTAGCACCCCAAGTTCCAACATGTTGCAGAGCTCAGGAAATGCCGCTAATTCTCATCCTGGAGTGGCAGGGGCTTGTGAGTACGACTATTCTGTGCTTTACTTTCAGTACAGTGTTCAACTCATTACATGAGAATTTCAATGCTTTATTGTACAATAGGCTGTGTGTATGATGATTTTACCCATCTGTCAGCTAAAGTAAGTGTTCTGAGTGTGTTTAAGGTAGGCTCTGCTATGCTTTCAATGTGGTAAGTTAGGTATTGTAAATACATTTTTAACTTGTGATGGGTCTGTCAGGATGTGACCTCTTCCTAATTTGAGGAGCATCTGTCATTTCTATATTCTCATTTGCTTCTCCCTGGCCAGAATTTGGTCATGTGACCTTGCCCAGTTGCAAGGAAGGCTGCAAAACATAGGTGCTTACAGAGCTCCTTTCCCATCCTCATCACGGTCCAGGAAGGCTTATATTTGTAATCCCAGGTGCACAGTGGGACACACTTACATAAGCATGACTTAGCATAGACCACTGAGCATGTACTACATGGTCATGACGGTACAGATGAATGTAAAGTTGGTAACGGCTAATATATACGAGTCAGACAATAAAGATGCTGTTTGCTGGTGTTGCTGATGTCTACTTCATGTCCTTTCTCTGGGGACCTCACCCACAAAAATGCCCCTTCAGGCCCCAACCCCCTCCGCTCCAACATTTGTCTTTTCAACTTTTCCTCCCCGACTACCCTTTGAATGACTCACTTTTACCTGAACAATCATTCTCGTATGTGTGTTCTTTCACAGTGGCACTCCCTTTGCACCCTGATTATGCTTAGTTGGTGAAACTGGGTTCCAGAGTGAAAGTCAGCACAGAGAAGTGCTTTTCAAATCTGTGGTTTCTGCAGAGAACCCTCAAGCACAAATGGTGACTGCTTTGGACCTGCTGAGACCTGTTCACTGACACGAGCTCCTGAGTTCTTCTTCACATGAGAAAGGCATGACCCCTGCTTCTACGAGGCACACACATTATACTCACACACGTGTGCAAGCACAGACAAGAATCCAGATGCACAGACATATACTCATGAGTTTTGGGGGGCTTCTGGACCCCTGATTCTAGAGCCTGTCTATCCCCAACCCTGCAACTCATGTAAGACCCAGAGTACAAGGGGGTTTTGCTGAAGGTGTGTAAATTTGAGGACAAGTAGGAAATGAAGTGGTCGGGATCCCCCCTGGAGATGTTATTGACTTCTTGGGAAATCATAAGACAATCAGTTAGAGAAGACTAGTTTATTTAACTTACTCTGGAATATATAACAAGCTAAGATTTTCTTTTTTTTTTTTTTGAGAATATTTAGTAGTTGCTTGTAAATCATCAAATTGAGTGTGTGTCTGTGTGTTCAAAGAAATACAAAATTTTCTTTAATGTCTTTTTTGCCTTATCTTCCTAGTTAGAATGGAAGTCTTAATTTTTTTCCTGGATGCAGTTGTATTGTAGTGATGTTTCTTTTAGGAACTAAATAAACAACAAAAATCACCCATAGGATTTAATAAAGTCAATACAGTTTTCAATTCTTTTACATTCCATTTGTCATACCCTCTTTGTAGCAGGAGCTCATCATTGTCGTCTCTTTTCTGGTAATACTGCTGCTGCTGTCTTTGTTTATTCTCTCTGTTTAATCATCTCATTGATCCATTTACCTAATAGACTTGTTGGCTGAATTAACAATGTTACATGTATAAAAATGTAATGTCTTAAAAATTCTCCGCTGCTTTATACAAGATCTTTTAGAAAAAAAACCCCTTTCTATCCTGTCTTTCTGTTTGTTGCTGACTCTATTAGCCAGGTGACAACAGCCAGCTTGAACCTGAAAGAGACTTAATCCCTGGCAGTTATTTTCTTTTTGCCTATTTGGAGTTGTCCTGTCCTTGAAAGAATGCAGGCTTCCCTTTTTGGATTCCTCTGTGTCGGTGCCAGGAGTGTTATCATGGCCGTGGTGAAAGAGGTATAAGCATGGGCATGGAACTCTCCTTGTGCTTTGATTCAGTCAGCTGGTCAGTATTTCTTTAGCACTGCGGTGACATATCAGGGGAATAGCTACTGGTACAAGGAGCTTCTGATTTAAAGGCAGACAAAAGTGATGGCAAGACAAAAACAATGTTCAAACTGGGGTATAGGAAATTCTTTTGCTACCTACTCCCTTTTCATTCCAGGACTTCCTAATTTTCATTTTGGCATCTTTCAGGGCAGGTTCCCCGGTGTGACCCTGGTGTTCCCTGGGGAGAGTGACAGATAAGAGAAAGATTGATAAGGTTCCCTGTGTGTCCTCTCTGGTGGTATTGCAGGGGGGAAAATGTGGATTTTAGAGTGAGACCAGGCTCTGTTGTATAACCTTAGGGCAAGATTTTACCCTTTGGGCCTCAGCTTTTCATCTGTAAAATGGGGATAATAATACCTGCCTCATAATGTGGGTGTAATTAGTAAATTAAAAAAATGCATTCAAAGTATTTAAAGCAATGCCTGGTATGAAGGAGGTCCAACATTACTTCTCTCTCATGGTTTACAACCTTTGTTCGGTGGGATTTCTAGGCCTTTGGAACAGTGCCAGTTTCTCTCTGGAAAAAAGCTGTGTTATTTGTTAAGCTGCTCTATTGTCTCACTCAATAGACTAAGAGTTATGGTCCCCAGAGTCAATTGACCTATTGTTATTACATTGCTTCGGCCCTGCTGGTTTCTGGAGTTGTCATTTTGCACTGGATTTCTCCTTATCGGCTCTTGTGAGTGTTCTTACTAGTTAGGGCACTAGATGGAGCCATTTTACTACACATCAATGACTTTACAAATGTAACCTCTATCCCCTACTAAAAAAAGATAGAATTCTTATTATACACGTCAACATAGTGATGAAAGCCCTTAAAGTTTTTGTGTTTCTTTCATTAATAAGGAGAGTGTATTGATTAAAAGTCATGTATAAAGTTTACATATTTGATTTAATTTTAGGATTTGAGAGAACAAAAATATATGGAGTAGGTTCAAAGGGAAGCCACACATTTGTTTGAAACTGAATAATGAAGTGATTGAGGAAAGTCTGGGTAAATGTGGGTTACTAGATGTCAAAGGACTAGATAGGCAATGTCATACTGGCTCTAACAGTGAAGGATTTCTGGGGAATTTGGCAAGCAGCTATTATTCTCCACCACACAGAAGAACAGAACAAGAAGAAATAGGCATCTATGGTCACATGAAAGATGTACATTAGTAACAAGTAAGAATTTCTGGAACCAAGGGAGTGTAGTATAGTGAAAGAAACTGTCACATATTTTAAAATAAATGTTAAAAACAAATTAGACCAGCAAGGCATGCTGGCATGTACCTAGGATTCCAGGACTTTGGGAGGCTGGGACAGGAAGATTAGAATTTGAAGCCCACCTTGAGCTAGTTGCTGAATTAGAAAGTTCTTATATTAAAAAAAGGGCTGGAGCTCGCCGCCCTGGTAAGTGGCTGGGGGCCTCACAAGCCTCCGCCACTCCAGGGTGAGAACTATTGGCGTTTCCTGAGGTCTGCACCATGTTGGAACTTGGGGCACTGGGAGAACAGGCAGCCAGCTCACTGCTCTGGTAAGCAGCTGTGGGCCTGCTGGTGCGTGGGCTATGAATCAAACATCCATCCATCCTGCCCCTCCCTGCTGTTGGCAAGTGGGAGCTGGAGGTCTGAGTATCTCTTTGGAGGATGAACATATGCAGTGAGGCAAGTAAGATGGATTTCCTTCTACCATCTCTTTGAAGACAAATATTTTTATCACTGTTTTGCTGAGTTCTGATTAATGGTACTGCTTTATTTAATATTGTTTTTATAAGTTTGGTATTTCCCTCCATTTTGCTCTACCTGATTGAAAGAACAGCTAATGTGAACAGAATGGGATGTACTGTTGTGTTTACTGTTGTCCTCATGACCTGCTGTGAGGTTCTGTGCCAATTTCACTGCACAGATGGCTTTGTTCTGTCTTATTCTGCTGTATTTTGCTACCTTCAAAATAAAACAAAAATAGATAACAAAGTAACAAAATACCTCCAAAAAACTCCCAACTCCACCAAAGCTGATCCATGGGGCATGGATGAGGAGAAACTCAAAAACAAAGCAATAGAATAATATAAAGTGATTAAAAAGTAAATAACAACAACAAAACAGATCAGTAAGGTACTGAGCAACCTGAAACAGGATATAACTAAACAGATAATGGACTTAAAAAGCAAAAGGAAGAAAAGAAATTACTCTAAAAGATATAATTGCATTTATGTTTAAGTATGTAGGATTGATAACCATGTTGCTTAGTTTTTATTGGATCATTGAACAGAACTGTTTGCAGCTTCACTGTTTGAATGTCCACTTTGTATGCTTTAATTTTGTAACTTGAACAACTATGTCTAAAAAGACAATATGTAATTTATCAACTAGTGATTTCTTACTGTTTATTTTTTCTGAAATTCCGTAGTTTCTACCCTTTTTTCTGTTTTGCTTTTTTTTTCTCTTTAAATAAAAAAAATTTTGAAAAGGGCTGAAGATGTAGCTCAGGGTGAAAGACCTGAGTTTAATCCCTAGTACTGAAAAAAACAAAAAGCCCTGAACCAAACCAAAACAACAACAAAATGGATTAGATAAGGTGTTAGTATGACCATATTAGATTATTACCATCCTGTGAGATCCTGGAGGAGCATTCATCTCATCATAGTGCTTATTCAAGTCTCAGTGTGGCATAGACTAGGACAGCGATCTTGCCCTCCAGTGGCACAGGCTAGGACTGGATATGACTTAACAGGATCAGCAATTTTCAAAAATACCTTATTGTATATTTTTCATAAAGTCCATAGTAGTCACTGCATTTTTTTCTTGGTTTCTAAAGTAGTTATATAAGGGCAGGGCTAGGAGAAGGAAAATGACCAAAAGTGAAGAAAGAATCAGCAATATCTTCCTTGACACTTATATTTTGAACCTATTGTTTGTTACTCATCATATGATTCCTCACTGTGGCTTGGCTTTGTTTACTTGTGGTTCCTAATTTATCCCCAGTAATACTTGGTAGATGAACACTGAGACAAGCTCATATTCTTACATATGTATGGTTATACAGAAAATCCACAAGAGGGCGCCCGACTTTACTTTCGCCTTAGAACCATCTAGCTATCTTAAACTTTTGAGAGAATCTTAGAATAGCTTTTATTTTTATCTCTCTCTTGTCCTACAAAATCAGCAGTTTTGGGTCCTAGCATCATCCTGGAGGAATAGGACACGGCTTTTCAGATTCTTCAGATATCTTAGAGCAAATAATATAGTGCAAGGCAATAAAACTTTCTATTCTCTCAATGACGGTGCCTTATTCTATAACCTAACTGCACAAATCTAGCAATATTGTATCTTTCTGAAGACCATCTACCAGGAACAGATGAGGTGATAAAATAAAGAACAAGAGTCTAGGGAGTGGAGAACTGGGATGAGGTGGAGAAAACTCAGCTCAGCTGTTTTTTTATAAATGCAATACATGAACATTATAGAAAATTTGGAAAGAACATTCCCAGAATGGTGCAAAAAAGAAAACAAAACTGTTTACAATTCTACAACTTACAGACTATCCTAGTTAATGTTGTGGACTATTTCTTTCTATGTAGTTACAGGAATTTGGAGAAACTAGCTAACTATTTGCAGCAAGCTGATCTGAAATATGATCAAGGGGCTAGAAGGTGAATTTTGAAGTGAGATTGATGTCATGTGCCCGTGGATCAACACATAGAGCAGTTGGTTCTTAGAGAAGCAAAGCAAAGATTAAGAAGAAAAAGAAATGAAAAGCTCTTGACTTGAGACAGCAAGGATGGCTTCTTAGGTTTCCTATGCCACTTTTCTCCATTTCCCAGGATTAGACTTCCTGAGTCACTGTGCCTGTTTGAGGCCTGATGAGCAGTTTTTCAGCAGCCCCTCAAAAGTATAAGTAGAACAGTTGCACAAAATAATAGGCGTCTTCCTAATTATTTGCTGTGGACAACTCCATGGAAAGTGCTCTTTCCTTTCTACCACTCACTGTGATGTACAACGCCTATGCTTTTCTGGAGCCCCTTGGGTCTCATTTAACCAGATTCAATGTGCTTTCACCTCCAACAGTCAGGACCTGCATCTCTGTTTATGGAGGATTTCCCTCAGTCTACTCAGTACTGCCTTATGTGTGTGCATAAAGAGCTGGAAGTGCTGGTGCCTCCCTGGTTCAGCCTTAATCAGTGACTGATGGCTATGGTAATATACAGCTTTAGTGGCCTTGCCCTGATTTTGGGACAATTCTTAGGACCAAGTTACTCTCCTGAGTTTTTCTGTAGGATCACACTGAAGCTATCCTCTGTGGAACTTTGAGATTGAGTTTGTGGTAGACAGCATCTAAAATGGCCTTGAATAACCCAAGCCCCTGGTATTTATACCCTTGTGTAATATCCTTTCCTTGAGTTCGCAATAGACCATGACTTGCTTTTGACCAATAGAATATGTCAAGGATAGTGAGATGTTAGTTCCATAATTAGGATATAAAAAACTGGGACCTCTGTCATGTTAGCATATTCTGTATCATTTGCTCACCTCGCATGCTGTATTAGTCAGCTTTTCACCAGTGGGACAAAATATCTGTCACATTGAGTTTAAAGCAGAAAAGGTTTGTTTTGGCTCATGGTTTCAATCCACAACCAGCTATCTCCAAAGGGGAAATATCAAGGTGGACATGGCTAGTACCAGAAATAGTTCTCAGGGCTACACTCCCTTAGCCAATTGAGACACACCCAGAAGTGAGCTGTATTACTCTTCTAGGTATGTTTCAAACCAATCAAGCTGACAACTAAGATTAAGCATCACACATCCAAACTGCCTGGCAAGGAACTGAGGGCAGTCTTTGGTCAGCAACCTGTGTAGAACTAAATGCTGCAAGTTACCATCTAATGTGCATAAATGGAGATCCTGTCCAGGTTGATTTCTGAGATGAGACTGCAGACCCTGAATTAATACCTCGATTACAACCTTGTGATCAACCATGAAGCAGAGAACTTATTTAACTTGTACCTAAAATCTTTTTTTTTTTTTTGAGACAGGGTCTCATTGTGTAGTCCAGGCTAAACTTGAACTCACTATGTAGCCCAGTTTGACCTCAAATTTACAGCAGTCCTTCTTGCCTTAGTCTCCTGAGTGCTGAGATTACAGGTGTGCATTACCATGCCCAGCTGTACCTGAAATCTTCACTCATAGAACCAATGAGATGATGAATGTGTTGATTTTAGATGATGAATTTTGGGGTAATTTGTTACGTAGGCTTATGCCAGTGGTTTCCTCTTATTACTTATTTTGCTTCCTCCACTGTGTTTCAGAGTTTTCCTGGGGCCCTTTCTTTAGTAAGTCATTTAGAGACATGAACCACCCCTAAAACAGCTTGTTCTATGCCAAAAACTCTAAGGATGGAATTCTAAAGCTGGATAAGTCACCCACCAAATGGTAACAGGACCATCATTGAAGTAGAGTGTTATAAGCATAATACTAAAACTTTAATCTTGCAAATACTAAGATTTTCATCTGTGATGATTGGAGATGTGGATTTAAATGGAGAGAATGCTGTGGTTTGTGTACTATGTTGTGCTTGAGACATTTGAGGCAAGTAGTAATTCAAAGGACAGCAGTAGTTGTTGCTTTTCTGTGCCTACAAATGTACTGAAGAAGAGAAAACGACAAGGTCATTACCAAAACAAAGCATGATGTGATAGTTTGAAAGCCTCTAAGTCAGCAGGCTTAAGGTAAAGCATAGGATCTGCTTGTAAGAGTAGCAGAGCCTCAGAGAAGTCGAAATTATAGCTTTTCTTGCCAAAGTTAAGGGTCCTGATAAGAAAGATAAAACACCCTGAAATTTGAAGTAAACACAGTTGGGTGTACTAGAAAACATTGACCCCCCCCAAACCTCCTTCAAGTCTCTTGAACCCCCTGGGCCTGAAAAAACGAACTACTTCCTCTTACAAGAGGAAAACAGTCCATCCCCTGGCTGAAGACTATGCAGAAGCTGTAATTGTAAGGAATGGCTGAGGGGCTCTAGGGACAGATGTGACATCATCAAAGATGCTTTCTCAAGAGTGTTTTCCCATTGTGGGGTGGTAAACAGTTGCCAGGCTGGCTGCCTAACAATGGCTTGAGGATATCTTAGTAACAAGAGTCCTAAGACATGCTTTGGGAATTCACCCTACATACATTTCTTTTAATTGTCTTTCCTCTTTCTTCTTGTCCTTGACTTCCAGGTTCCTTTTCCACTTTCAGATGAATGCTCCTTGGGGCAGTGGGGATGGGGCGGGCAAGATGCTAATGTGTAAGATGGGCATCAAAGCATGTTAAATGCACGCATGAGAATGCCGCAATGAAACCCAATTAAAAAATAAATGCCCTCTTTTTTGATCCTTCACATTTGTTTCAAACACCAGTTAATTATTATGACTTTGGTTCACATACCTGCTTTATTTAAAGTTATTCGACTCAGTCCTTAAATGCTTGGTAAGCTTAAAGTTTTTCCTTTTGAAAGCTTTACTAATAAGACTCATGAAATATACTTCGTTCTCTTTGGAGTCTGAAAGTAAATCAAAATCTTTTTTTTTCCTTCTTTTCATTTCAGTTTTATTTTAAAGAGAAAAAATAAAACAAAATTTCAGAACACAATAATTAGGAGGTAATAATAGTATATATGTTGTGTATTGTTATCAAGTCAGATACTCAGTACAAGATCTCTGCATTTAATTCAAATTCTTTTGGTAATGTTTTAAAATGCACTTTTAGTATTTCTCTTTTGACTTCACTTTTCCAAACTAAATAGGCTCTCTCTTTTTAATAGTTGTGATCATGTCATGATGTCAGACTTTTAGGTTTCCGTCAGGTGCCAGTATGCTTGTTGGTTACTTAGGCAGTGGCACCCAGAATGGCATGAGAGACCCTAGATGTCATTTTGATGCACATGAACTAGAGAGGGGTCATTGTCCCCCAACTCCCACACTACACACTGGATGGCATAGCTTAGGTTAAGCAAAGCCTTTACTTTGCAGCTTTTTATAAAGCTGTAGTCATTATGGTCTCCGGGTCTTTTCCAATTTCACCCCCTGTTATTTCTCTCAGCAATTGCACAGACAGCTGGTTCCCAGAAAGTTATTGAGGCCTTGAACCCACAACTTTAGCTGATCGATTATCTTACCTGGCTTTCTTAGGCTGGTGTAATTTAGTGCAACACTAGTATAGTTTGGTTTTCACCCATTTTTTTTATTCTTTTCTTTTTAAAAGTGGCAGTATTTGCTGCCATTTTTAAATTTGCTAGGTAGGCCTGATTATATTCCTTTAATTTTTCTGTAAGATGGGAGAAAAAATACTTTTTATTTGTATGTTCTGCTGTCTGTCACAAAGAATAGAAACTTTCATAATAGAATTTGGTTTTGTCCTTTAATAATAGATATGTGCCTTGGTCACTGGTTTTTTTTAGATAAGTAGATATGGAAATGAAAATTGGTACCTAGGAGATAGATAAAGTGTGATAGCATATTTTTCAAAAATTAATATATAATTCATATACCATAAAAATCTATTCTTTTAAAAGTATACATCTTAGCGATTTTTAGTACCTTTACAAAGTTGTGAAACCATCACCACTAATTCCAGAATATTTTCATTACCCTTAAAGAAACCCTATACCAGTTAATAGTCCCTCTCCATTTCCTCTTTTCCTTTCTTATTTGGATGTCTGACCTCCTGACATTGCCTGTGTGTGGACACTTGAGCCTTCTCCTCTGGGAGCATATAATTACATATACCCATATGCCCACACATGTATATTATATTTGTTAGGTTTTTTGGTGCAATAAAAGAGAAAATATAAGTAAAAAGTTGCCTTTATTCCAAGGACATGGAGAGAAGTCCATGACTATAGGCAGCCTGGCATTCTCTGACCAGAACGTGGGGTATGGGATATATATATATATATATAAAAACCTCTGACTGGGGGTGGCACTTAGGGCGGGCATTGATGACGTGCAATTTGCTGATTGGAATTTTCTTTGCGTGCAAACAGGAAGGGGAGTTGCACTTAAGGCTGAGGAAGAAGCGGGAAGGGGTAAGCATTTGCGTTTTGGCCTTCCACCATGTTAGACTATCGCCATAACTGTATAGTACTTTATACTAGGGCAAAACTCTTTCAATATTTACACCCTAAATTGTGAAGGAATCTTGCCTTTACAGAGTTCTTGTACCTCACAATTTGATCATATTTTCAGAGGAAGCAATAAACGATGTGCTTAGTGATAGGCTTTGCTCACTGACATGTCTCTGAATTTGACTTTAGTTTCTGTGATATTCGTACTACTTTTTCTAGTCAAATGCTCATTCTCTTGATGGAAAATAAAGAAGCAAAGCAGAAGCTGATCATTCCTGCCTGTTCTATGATTTGTTAAAATTAAACCATAATCTGGACCCAACAGACTTATGCCCCCTTGTTCTTGCTCCAAAGATACTTTCTGGGTAGTCATGACTGTCCTTGCTTGCTTTGCTTCTTCTCAGGAATAATTTCTAAGAGCCACTGTGGAGATTTAGTTTGGAAAGCCCCACTCTTCTTGTGTAACCTTCCCTTGTAGATCTACAGATTGAGACCCCTTGGCTGCGTTCTCTTCCTACCACCACAGAGAGAGAACTTGCCACCTCCTGCGCCATGTTGCACTTCCGTGATGGTAGTCACTCTAGAATGACAAAGTTTCTTTGTCCCCAAGGTTCTCGTCACTTCATTTTCACTTAACAGTGCTGTCTTGTTGGTCCAGAAGAGCAGTTTCCCTAATTATTTCCTCCTCTGAGAGATCATGTTGTCAGGTTGAATTTGACAGATGCACTTTTGTAAATGGAATGAGACACTGCTTTTATAAGACCTTTGTAGCATGTGATCATTTGCTTTTTTAAATAAACATTCATGAAATACAACTTTTAGAAATTCACCTGACAGCAGAGAAAAAAGGAGAAAAACTGTATCTTGAACTGATAGAAAAGAGAGCCACTTGGACACATACTTTGTTTTTCTAGAAAGCGAGGCTGTTTTAATCACCAACTTCTTGGACTAGCCAGATAATTTACTTTCTCATGCTGGTGGATAATTAAGTTAGGATTCTGGCTTTACCCTAACTGTATGACTTTGAGTAAGTTATCCTTACTAATCACTGTGAGGTCTATGTGTTTGTAACATAAGAATAAGGATACCTAGCTTATAGAAGTGGTGGTAGATTAAAGATGGTTGCTAAAGTTTTTGACACTTCTCTCATTGACAGGAATAAATCTCTGCTTGGGCTTCTTAAGTCTGGGCTATGACTGCTTGACCAATAGAGTATGTAGAACTGAAAGTGTGCTACTTTCTGAGCCCAGGCCATATAAAAGACTGGCAGCTTCTATTTTCTTTTTCTTGGCAAGCTTTCTTTGGGGACATTGAGTCACTATGTAAGAAGTCCAAATATAGCATGAGAGAGTCCCAGCTGAACCTTTTAGCCATCTCCATCAAGGTGACAGGCATGAGGATGTCATCTGGTATTCTCCAACCAGCCTATCCACTAGCTCAGTACCAACAAGTGTCCTTGCTGATGGCTAAGTAACTGCGCAACTGAGTCCTGATCAAATTCTTGACCCACTGGGCCATGAGATATAATGAGTGTTAAGCTAGTTGGTGAGTGGCAACTGGTAACTGAACAAGAATTTGGTTACAAGTGAGGTGCTGTTCTAATAAAACCCTAAACATGTTGCATTGAATTTGTGACTGTGCATGGGCCAAAGTTGGAAGGCTTCAAGGAGCTGAAAGTTAGTTGATACTGGCTTAGAGGGATGGGGGAAAATTGGATTTGGAGGCTAGAAAACATGATCCTTGTCATGGAGAAAATTTGATAACACTATTACCTGTGGAAAATAGAAAACAAAGCTAAAAACTAGTGGGTCTAGAGATTTCCTGGAAGAATGTTAAAGTTGCCAAATTTTTTGAGCTACTTATGACAAGCTATGGATAGAGAGATATAAGCTTTAAAAAAAGGAAATTTTCAGTGTTTAAACAATTTTTAAAAGGTAATATAAAGGAGGGAGAACTTTACTGGTTTTAAAAACCCCACTGTCATCTCTAAACCACATCTAAAATGTATTTTAGGGCACAGCATTTGCCTGAATGTTGTGCTTTTGAGGAGGATGTAACAGATATAGCATGCAGTTGACTCTACATGCTGCACCACCCTTCACGGAAAGTTAGGGAAACCATGGCAGGGGCAGAAGTTAAAAAAGTTGGAAAGCTAAACTACAAGAACACTCAGTTGAATAACCCAGTTAGCAAATTTTAAGAAAATACTCATTGGACTTTCCCATTATTAGAAAGAAAAATAAGTAATAAAAATTGACAATAAAGATGTGAAGAGCTAATTTTCAGTTTCAATTTGTTTTCTTGAATGATGCCTCTTAGGTATTTTATGAAGGGTAAATTACATTTGAAATGAAATCTTTTAAATGGGTTATCTTTTGGGTAGTTATTTTGCACACCTTTAAAATGCATTTTACTTATTTGTGGCGGGCGGGGTACAAAGATGAATTCTGAAGAAGTTGAGAGGAAAATAATTTCAGAAGGTAATGGATGAACTTGGTCTGGAAGATTAATCAGGGCAGTTGCAAGAGAGTGCCAAATGCATAACTGGAGTAGAACTAAATATCTGATTGCAATTAAAACTTTAGGTTCTAATGGCTGCATGAAAGATATTTTAATAAACGTGAAATGCACTTTCTAAATGGCATGCTAACTTTTAATGACTTGGGTGTTTTGTTTGATTAGTAACCTGGACTGTTAAATTAAAGCCAACTGCAAGTGCATGATAAAATATTGATGGTTTCAGGCAAATGAATTGGGGGAGTTATGCTTGACAGACTTTTTGTATCATTAAGGATTTTAACTGGTGGAAAATATATATTGCTGGTGCTTAAAGATAGTTAGAGAGGATCTTCCTGTTTATATGACTTCGTTTTAATTTTACAGTAATAATAAGGGGGAAATATGAATTATTCACAGATGGTTGGTCAAGAGAGGTCACTTAATTAAAAAAGTGTTATTTTAATTACACCTGTTTCACATTCCTGGAATAGGAAATTAAATATTTGGAAGCATTTGATTATTTCTATTTCACAGCATACCTGAACTTCTGCTGACTCTTGTGAAGACCAGAGATTATTGTGTGAGCCTTTTATTTCTCATTAGTAAGAAGTTTTGTTTTAAGATTCAGGATTTTAAAAATAAGTACTTCACCAATAGTTTCAGAAATAATGCAAGAAATAAATATATAAATATAAAAATATATATCTATACATATACCCAATTTCATGGGCATATGTGCAGAAACAGTGTATGTAGTATATTGTGGTACATGCAGGTAATTTTCTAGGAGAATATGTAAAAAAATTTGAGTCAGGGTTATTTTTATGGGGTCATGCTGTGGAATGAAAGGGACAGAAGCTGATTTCTTTATTCTTTCTGTGAAATGTCAGTATGTTTTTAATGAGAATACTTTAGTTTTATCAAAACCAGATTCATCTTCTAACAATTCAATTGTTCTTTTTCATGCCTCTGCCCCACAATGGAACATTTTGTTGATTCTACCAGATGATATGGTTAATTTAAAGAAATTTTTTTCATTAAGTTCAAATAAGTTCCCTTCTATCTCTTTACCCATTCATCAATCCTTAGATATTTAGTGCTTTGTGACTCTTAGTACTTTATTGAGCCTAAATAAAAGTACCTTTTTGTAAAATAGGCCCAAGCAGCATTCTTAAAGAAGTGTTGACTCTGATAAGACTTGAGCCGTGTGAAGGAAAGCAAAAAGGGAAACTTGGAGAAGACGGAGACATTTGGGGCAGGCTATTCAGGAGGCCTAAATACTGTGTGCCAAGATCTTCCCTCACACAGACAGAAAACTTCAGTGTCTTCTCCATTTGTGAAAAACCTTGTAAAGTCCCAGAAGACCCTTGACAAGATGGCCAGCTCTTTTCCATGGTGGTGACCCATGGGTACTTTAGGAGGTTGAAGACAGTGGAGATTCCTGGACAGTATTTCACACACACGGACACATAGACACACACACACACACACACACACACACACCCATACTATTGTTGTCCACTAAATGACTGATCATTAGGGAGGCAAAAGATATAGAATTGATTCAAGTGTTGCTGGTTACTTATATTATTCTGAACTAATTTTTATACCTCTGGTGGCTTCTTGATTGTATAATGAAGATATTTTTTCTATATCAAAGTTGTAAAGATTAACCTTCAGATACTATGCTAAAAAGTTTCTTTTTTTCAGTACTGGGGGTTGAACCAAGGGCCTTTTTACTCAGCTATATCTGCAGTACTTTTATTTTACTTTATTTATTTATTTATTTTTGAAGATAGTAAAAACACAACAGAATGAGACAGAACAAAACCAATTGAGACAACACAGTGAAATTGGTTCAGAATTTCACAGCAGGATACCAGGATAACAGTAATAGGTACCATAGTATATCTCATTATCTTCACAATGGTTGTCCAGTCAATTAGGTATAGCAAAATCAGACCAAAAACAGAACATTATAAAACCATTTGAAAGCAAATATTGAATAGAGTAAAAACAATTAATCGTAATGAAGCAAAACAGTGAAAACAACATTTGCCTTCAAACAGAAGATGGAAGGAAATCCCCCATGTTTGCTATATTGCATAGGTCATCCTCCCAAGAGATGCTCAGACCTCTGCCCCCAGTTGCTAACGGGGTGGGGAGGGGGTTGGGATGTTTGATTCCCAGCCCACACACCGGTAGGCTGACTGGGTCTCCTCCTGGCTTGCGTGGGAGGGAGGCACTTACCAAGAGGGCCAGTGAATTGCCTTCTTGTGCAGCTGCCTGGGTTCCACCATGTCTGGATCTTGGAAGCCGATGACTGGGTCTCCTCCTGGCTTGTGCCGGAGGGAGGTGCTTATCAAGAGGGTGGGCGAATTGCCTTCTTGTGCAGCCACCTGGGTTCCACTATGTCTGGTTCTCAGGAGCCTCTGACTGGGTCTCCTCCTGGCTCCCGCCTGCAGTACTTTTTATATATTTTTATTTTAAATATATTTTTATTTCTATTAGTACATGTTTGCATATACAGCGATTGGATTCATAGTGGGGAATTGGCAATGCATTTAGCACATCTTAATTATTTTTACTTTCCATTATATTTTTATTTTTTGAGTCAATTTGTGGCCAAGTTTCTACAGGATCCAGGCTGGACTTGAATTTATGATCCTCCTGCCAGTCTGCTAGAGTGCTGAGATTATAGGTGTGTACCACACCTGGCTCTAAAAAGTTCTTCATTCTTACTTCCAGTTGGTTAGAATTATTTTTGGCATAGCTAATTTTATTACGAAAGCAATTATTAATAGCAATAACACAATAACTATTATTAATAGCAATAACACAACTTATTTGTGCTTATGCATTTAATTACTTCTGCTACATATGGTGTAGATGGAGAAATCTAGCTCAGAGAAATTGACTACTGTGACTCGTTAGTAAATGACGGACCAAGAGATTAGAATCCACAGTTGCAGGTGTTACATAATCTGGCTGCTGAAATAGAAACCTACATAACTTATCTTAAACGAAGCAGGAATGTATTCTTCCTTCCTACAGGTCTGGGCAAAGTAGACATCAGAGCTTGAACTCCTGTGGTGATGTTCTAGGGCAGCCCTCATTGTATCCAAGACAACTATTGGGGTCAGGCACCCTGCCCACACTCAGCAAGAGGGGTGGGAGTGTAAGGCAGCCCCTTGCCTTTAGGGATGAACTTCTCCATATTGCGGCCTCTCCCATCTGTTGGCAGAACTAGGTCACATGGCTAAGAAGCTGGCAAGGGATTAGAGAAGGTAGTCATTCTGGGTAGTCACATGTCCCATTTGAACATTTTTTTGGGTCTTTTGTCTTTTCCTAAGGAAGACAAGGAAGATGGGTATTAGAAGACTTACAACATCTTCCTCACCTTTTTTGAAAGAAAGCTGAATTTATTTATTTATTTATTTTTCACACTGTCTTCTCTACGGATTCTAAGAATGGGAATGAGAGTGGAAGAGAGCGCCTGCTAGACAAACGCTTTACCTCCAAGTAAAATCTCACCCACAGTTAAGGCCTTTAACCATTAGGGTGTAAGCGAGCTTTATTTTATTTGAAGATATTGGTATTAGGGAAAACTTTCAAATGAGCTGAACTTTGCAACCACAGAAAGAGAAGTGAGCACTTTTCAACTAGGTTATCCAGGTAATTAACTGATTGGTGAATGTACTATATGCTGTGTAACTGTTCTGAACATGGATACTGTCTACCATACAAGGGTTGGACAGTCTTGTATTTCTTTCAATTTTGAAAATCTATCATTCAATTAAAAGTGCTGGGTGGCTATGCCACATATGTTGTGCTCACAAGCAGACGTGTGTATGAAACTATGAACAAATTCTGGGATTCTGTGCCATGCAGAATGTTATCTATTGATTTATTATATTTGAGCTTTCTAAAGTTATGTGGCATAATACCATATTTCCCTGAAAACAAGATTGGATTTTGTATTAAATTTTGCTCTAAAAGACGCAAGAGGGCTTATTTCTAAAGTCTTATTTTTTTTGTTTAACAATCTACATTTATTCATTTACTCATGCATAAAAACCCACAGTTACTCCAATACGATCACGTCATCTGGAACACTGTCATGACTCTCAAAACCCCAAATTCCAGCCTGAATTTCTTGCAACTCCCTTTCCTGTAGCATCATCAGTCCCAATCTCTCATGTTCAGCCAATACAGTGTTCCTTAAATGAGCACTTCTTGTCTACGTAACCTACTTGTAATGCAACAGTATAGTAAGCAACACACTGAATTATGAAGCTTCACATTGACGTAACAACATCAACTCATTATTATGTGTGAATGTTATTTGTGTCGTGTGTCTGTACTTTGATTGGTCATTCAGCAATGTCTCAAGTTCATCTGTTTACGTGGGTGTTTATCTCTTGGCCAAAGATGCTTGCTTGGGTATTTACAAATAATTATAATTTATTTTATCTTTTACTTTCAGTATTGATATCAATACCAGTATTTATTTACACTTAATTATATGTTATTTTATAATCCAACACATCCATGGTGTGTTGCAACAGATGTACTAAATGTATTTGTCTGGCTGATGATCTTCACTTAGTTTTGGGGTAGGGCTTATATTACAAGCATTCTGAAAAATCATGCTAGGGCTTATTTTCTGAACAGGTGTTGTTTTGGGGGAAATGTGGTATTGAGCTTAATATTACCTCCACTTAATCTTTAATCATATTAATTTCCACATATCTGTTCTTCCATGCTCCCCACAGGAAATTTTGACTAGCCAGGATTGGTGGTACATGTGTGTAATTGCAGTGCTCAGGTGGTTAAGGTGGGAAGATTACCATGAATTTGAGGCCAGTCTGGGCTACATAAAAAGGTCTTGTCTCAAAAAAGAAAAAAAGAAAGAAGAAAAGAAGATTTGACCTATCCCAACTGTTCCCCAGATTGTATGGATTTGGCTCTTTCTGCAGATTCTTCAAGTTTCACCCTTCCTCACGTGTCTCCTCCAACATCCCCACAGGTCAGTCTGTCATCATCTGGTGTCAAGAGTGCCACCATGGCTTTCTGAGGACGCTCCAGCCCCTAGCCTGTATCCTCTGCCATCTTCCTTCCCTCTCCTGTGATGCTCATGCTGGCCTGTGAATTTCATTTTTTCTTCCATCTGCCTGAAACCTCTGCTTTCTGCTTCTGCCCATCTATTTTCATCACGGAAGTCTGGACTCAGCGCGTAGCTGCTTCAGGCTCGTCCTCTACTGCTTCAATGCACTTTTACTGCCGAACACCTTCAATGCCGACTTCATCTCTGAATCGCTCTTTTGCACTGTGAGCCAGTGAGTTAAGCAGAGATATGCCTTCTCCATATATAGTCATACACATACATAGCTATATATAGACCCATGTATATAAAACTCTTGCAAGGGGAATGAAAAAGAATCAGGATGTGTTCAGTACATGTACTCACTCCCTCAGATGACTGCACATTGTGTATTCCATATATGGACAAAAAACAAAACAAAACAAAACAAAACAAAACAAAACTCCTGACTCCCTAGATATTTTCAAATTCTCGAATTCATACAAGTAGAGTTGTTTTTAGTCATTGGCCTTTTCCAGACTTAACATTTCTACCCAGAGTCAAGTGTAATGTTTGTGTATTTTTATACCATAAACAAACAGTCCTTTCAGTGTTCAATAAAGGTATCTCAGAGCCAGATGTGGCCGTACATACCTGTATTCCCAGCCCTCTGGGAAGCTGAGGTAGGAGGATCACATGTTTGAGTTCAGTCTGGTAAGAATTAGTGAAACACTATTTCAAAACAAAAAATAAGAATAAAAAAAGGGCTGGAAATGTAGCTCAATATAAGGGATCTAGGTTCAATCCCCAGTACTTATCTCCCCTCTCCTTGTGTTTTGAATAGTAAGGGGTGTTTTCTACACAGTCCTCATGGCTTCCTGATCACTGCTGAGTACAAAGCAAAATAGAGTAAGGGATAGGAGAATTGGATGGCTAACTGCTTGAGTTTAAAGCTGCCCTGCAGACAAGTCTCTGCTCACTTAGCCAGGATTATACTAGCTCTGCAGTCTTGCTCAAATCACAGTAACTAGTTCTATCATCTGGCTCGACTCACACCAACTAGCTGTGGGATCTGGATCATGCTAGCTCTGTGCCCTTGCTTGATTACGTTGACTAGTTACACTGTTTTATACAAATTTCTTAATCTGTTTTTGCATCTATAAAACAGGGACAAATTGTTATAAACATGGTTAAATAAGATAATGTACAAAAGTGATTAGCATACTACCTGACATATGGAAAATTAAGAAAATAATATTATGGTTTTAGACTAGCTAACTAGCTTGCTTAATAAATGAGTGTCTTCTGAACACAGCGGTCACGAGGTGTAATCAAATGTAAACGTCAGCCACAGGCAAATGGCTAGAGGTCATGGGTCTCTGGTATTGTGTTTCATGCTAACTCCATGAATGCCACCGGCTTAGTAAGTTTTTTGATCTCCTGGCTTCTGGTATGGCATCAGACCTACACAGAGGCTGGTATACAGTTTATTGTTCACTGAGGTTGCTGGTTAGGGAGACAGACTGGACAGACAGAGTGGTCAAGGCCATTCTGGCACAATGGGTCCCCTCTGTGAGAAAGCAGCAAGCAGCCCTCTTGAAAGGTTTTATGAATGAAAGTGAGACATGGAGGCAAGCCAAAGGTAGCAGCTGGTATTCTCTTGGACCATGCAACATAAAAAAATCTTTTATGAAATAGGTTTTGAGTTTGTCTGGCACCATGCAATAACGATAAATGTTCTCCAGTGACATTCTCCGCCCCATTCCCGCCCGCCTTTGTGCCCCTAGGGAGAGCACCGTGCAGGGAGGAAAACAATGCTCCCTGGGCCCCTCCAAAGCTGCCAGCTTAGACAGGGCAGGACACGGGGTGGCACACAGAATAAGGCGTCCAATGAGAGTCACAGGAAACCAGACTCTTCTTACAGCTAGCTACAGGCCGACGCGTATGCGTATGCCCAAAGGCAAGACCTGTGGTCACAGTGATATATGTGGAGCACAAAGATCACAGCCCAACCACGGCCACCCTGCAAAGGTGGGAGCCAAGCAGCTGCGGGGCCATGGTGCAGTGCAGATGGGGGAGGGGCAGACAGGCAAGACCAGGCATGGGAAGCTGCCTAGTGTTGGGGCACGGGAGTTTTTGTTTTGTTTGGGGGTTTTGATTTAGAAATTTAAAAAAAAAATTTTATTTAAAGAGAGGGGAAAAATAAAGCAAAACAGAAAAACAAGGGTAGAAACAATACAGAATTTCAAAAAAAATGGACAGTAAGAAATCACTAGTTGATACATTACATATTGTCTTCCTGGATGGAGTTGTTCAAGTTACAAAATCAAAGCATACAAAGTGGACATTCAAACAGTGAGGCTGCAAACAGCTCCGTTCTCTGATCTAACAAAAACTTGGCAACACAATTATCAATCCTACACCCTTAAATATACATGCAGTTATATCCATTAGAGCACTTGCTTTTCCTCCTTTTGCTTTTTAAGTCCATTATCTGCTTAGTTATGTTTCAGGTTGCTCACTACCTTACTGATCTGTTTTGCTGTTGTTGTTTACTTTTTAAATTTTTTTCTTATTTATTCTTATTTATTTATTTTATTTTGAAGGTAGTAAAATACAGCAGAAAAAGACAGGACATAGCCAACTGAGGCAGTGCAGTGAAACTGGCAAAGAATCTCACAGCAGGCTACTGGGACAACAGCAATAGGCACAATAGTATATCTGGTTTTCTTCACAATAGTTGTTCCTTCAATCAGGCAGAGCAATATCAAAGGAAATACCAAAATTACGAGAACAGAATATTGAATAAATACTATTGATCAAAACAGAGCAAAACAGAGATAAAAATATTTGCCCTCAAAGAGATAGCAGAAGAAAATCCCCCTTATTTGCTAATTCACATATACTCAATCTTGCAAGACATGCTCAGATCTCCCGCTCTCACTTGCTAGCGGGGGTGGGGTGGAAGGATGTTAGATTCTTAGCCCGCTCCCCGGTAGGCTCACAGCCGCCCACCAGAGGCATGAACTGGTTGCCCATTTTCCCAGCACCCCAAAGTCCAACATGGCGCATCGCTTGTCTCAGGAAAAGCTGATATGGTTCTGGCCCTGGGGCGGCCGCGGCTTGCCAGGCCACAACCACTTACCAGAGCAGCATGCTGGCAGCTGCCTGCTTTCCCAGTGCCCTAAGGGCCAACCTAGAAATGTTTTAAAACCACCAGCCCAGAGTTGGGGCATTTGCTCTGAGTTACCATTTTTTGCTGAGAGCCCTCTCAGAGTGCTAGAGAATCACTGTTTTAAAGGACAAACGGCTCATTTCCCTTTACCTTGCTGAGGTATCCCACAGGATTTCCTTCACCTTCCACCTTGGGGCCAGCAGAGACGGGCTGGGGCTTCTCGGGCTCCCTCCACGTGGCTCGTGGGGTGTGGGGTGCGTGCTGACCCACTCAGTACCGTGGGGACCCTGAAGTGGAAAAGAAATTCCTCCTTTTTTTTTTTGAGGCCCCTTTTGTAATACTGCTTTCCTCTGGCTGTTTGGATTAGTGAAAATTTCATCAGATTCTCTTTTAAAAAATCTTCTCTTGTAACATTATGAAAAGAGAGGGTACAGTACTTCTTAAAGTTGCTTCCTACCCTCAAGAGATAGGAGAGAAAATGATCTCATCCCATTCACTTTTATTCTGAAAACTTAATTTCACTTGAGATGGTGACACACACACTATATGTTTTTTTTATGATTGTTCACTGGTTATACTAAAAAAAAAATGTGTCCCTTAATACCCTCACTATCCCAATATTGTATCTCCTGGGTGTGAGAACAGGCAGGTTTACAGAGCTTGCAAGAAACACGAATTCTGAAAACAACTCAAAGCAACCAAGGTGAAATTATGCGACCAAAGCAGTAGGGGGCAGTGTGACACAATCAAACACAGGTCTGCAGTCTCATAAAACATCAGAAACAAGGTTCTTTGAAACAACAAAGGCAAAAATTGTGCTAAGGGCTGTAAATCTTGCATGCTAAATTCCTGTGCAAGAGACAGTCGTGGTTGTATCATAATTAAACATGCTACTAAAACATAAATCCCTTACTGATAACTTTCTCAGTGGCTTCATTTTCCATAGAGTGAACCAGAGGCTGGTGCCCATTAGCATTAATGGAAAAGATTTCAGGTATATTCAGCCCAGATTTGCCTTTTGTGTATGGAAACAACAAAAGAAAAGCAAATCATCATCGTCATTGCCACCAGGTTAGGTGTTCCCTGACTATCTTTATGAATAGAGGGCAGTGCTGGTGCTTGGGTAAAGGCTTTGGTAGTTGACTCCTGCCTATTTTAGCTATGGGAAGCAGGGTGGAAGGAAGAATGTCAGTAAGGTTCAGATTGGTTTCACAGGGCTGCTATAAGTGCACCACAACCTGAGTGACTATAAACAATGGGAATTTTCTTTCTTAGTTTAGGAAGCTAGAAACCAATATCAAGGCACTGGCGGGGCTATGCACCCTCTACAGCTTGTATGACAAAGGTGTTTTTGGCTCTTCTAGAAGATTCTGGTGGTGGGCAGGCATCCTCGGTGTCCTTTGGCTTGTGGCAGTGTAATTCCGATCTCTTTCTCCACTTTACCATGGTATTTTCGCTGTGTCTTCTGTCTACATGTGGTTGTCTTCTTACAAGGACCACAGCTCTATTCAGTTAGGGGACCACTCTACTCCAGTGCGACCTCATCTGAAGTAATTACATTTACAAGGACTTGACTTCCAAATAAGGTCACATTGTGTGGTACAGAAATTAGGATTATATTTATATATCCTAATTTCTAATTATATATATCCATATATATAATTATATATATATCCATGTATATATATCCTATTTTCTAATTATGTATATATATAATCATATATATATATATATATATATATATATATATATACACATATATATATTAGGGAGAACACTGTGAAGGCAGGAAAGGAATGCTCCCTGGGCCCCATGTTTTTTTTTGGTGACACTGTAACCCATGCCAGGGTCATAGATATTTTTGAGTCATTTTTTCTGTCATATGGCCTGTTAATCAATTTATGCTCCTCTAGAAATTCTGGTCTTTGCTTGGACTTTTTTTTTTTTTTTCTTTTTGAGACAAGGTCTCACTATGCGTTCAGTCTGGCCTTGAGCTCACTTTGTAGCCCAGGCTGGTCTCAAACTCACAACGATCCTCCTGCCTCAGCCTCCCTAATGCTGGGAAGACAGGTGTGAGCCACCACGCCTGGCTTTTTTTTTTTTTTTTTTTTTTTTGCGGTACTGGGAATCAAATTCATGACCTCCTACTTGCCAGGCAGGCAATTATGCCACTGAGCTAAATCCCTGGCCTTTTTTTTGAGAAAGGGTCTCACTATGTAGTCCAGGCTGGTGAACTTGTAGCAACCCTCTTGCCTCAGACTCCGGAGAGCCAGCATTATAGGTGTACACCATTGTGCCTGGCTTACTAAGACTAATTCTTACCAAGGCAAAATGGTTGAAACATTTGCTGGGTTTCCACTGAGTTCCAGACCCTTTGTACAAGTGATTTTTGATTCAACAGTTTTCACCGCTGCCCTTCATTGGTCCCTTGTCTTTGGGCCTGGATGGACCATTTCAATGTCCTACAAAACTTGACTTTCCTGCTTTCAGACTTGCCCTGTGTGTTGATTATCTATTGCTGTGTGACGAATGATCCCACAGTATAGAGCCTTTGACAATATGCATTTTCTTTCCTCGGTACTGAGGCATGGCTTTCAGGGTCTCCTGACTCAGAGTCACTCACAGGGCTGTCATCAAGGTATTAGCTGGTGTGCTTCCTAGCATGAAGCAAGTCCTCACAAGCAGTTGACTGAGAAGCCAGTCTGTCTCATGTGGGCCTCTCTATTGGGCTCCCACTATTGCAGATGGTTTTTCCCAGAGCTGGGTGCTCACAGAGTTAACAAGTGAGAAAATGAAAGTCACAGTCTTTCTTAACCTAATCTTGGAAGTGACACATCATCACTCTGGTACCATTCTATTTGGACAGAAGTCCACACTCAAGGGAGGGAATTTTACAAGGACAGAAGGGGAAGCAGGCGACCTGTCTTATCTTCACATAGACTATTTGCGGCTAGGATGATCCTGATAAAATGCCAATTGATCACAGTGTGCTTCTGCTCAAAAACATCCAGTGTTTTCTCATCTGAAGACACTCTTGGAATCTGAAATCCCAACCCAGGCCTACCTGAGTGGCCCTGGTTTTTCTCCTTTGACTTCCCGTCCTTCACCACTTTCCTTCAGCCACATCACTTCCGCCTTGGCACAGCAGGCTCATTCCTTCTGGGGCCTTGCTCTCACTGTTCACTTGGTCCAGAATGTGTTCCCCACTTGTGTGCCTGGCTTCCTTCTCCCCCATTTCCTTTAGAATTTTGTTTAAATGAAAACACATCTTCTCTCTCGATTTTTTTTGTTTGTTTTTTTGAGATAGGGTTTGGCTTTGAAGTTCAGGCTGGCCTTGAACTCACTTTGTAGCCCAGGCTGGCCTTGAACTCACAGCGATGCTCTTGCCTAAGCCTCCTGAATACTGCGATTACAGGCATATGCCACCACCCCTGGCAGCACATCTTCTCTCTTCCTTGCTGTTTATCTTTGCACTTATCCCTACTTTACGTCTACTTGTCCGTTACCTGGTTCTTCTACTCTTAAATAGTCATCGTTAGTAAAAGGCAAGAGATTGATAGGATCTGAAGAGTAACCAGTGTATTATCCTTGCTGTTAGACTGGAGCCTTGCTGTGTCCATTTTGCACCTTCAGCATCTAGAACAAAGCCCGGCACACAGTAGGTACTTACTGAATGATTGTTTGTGTTCCATGTAAACCTGAACCAGTTTCTCAAGTTATATCACCTAGCGAAAGATCTATCACCTACTCAGAAGAGCCAGAAATCAAGCCCAGTTGGTATGATTCTTTCCAGGATGTAAGGATACTGAATATTTTGCTTACTTATTGTTATTTCTCTAAAATGGTAATAACTGCCATTGATCATTCACTTACTTTGTGCAAGAGCATATTCTAAGCCCTTTATACACATTATTTCTCTAAGGTAGTTTATATTTTACACATTTTATACACTTTTGGATTTTTTTGTTGTTGAGTTTTAGGAGTTCTTTATATATTTTGGATACAAGACCTTTGTCAGTATGTGTTTTGCAAATAGTGTCTGTCAGTCTATGCCTTGTCTTTTTATCACTTTAAAGGAAATTCTTTTCTGTCTTCCTTTTCTTTCTTTTTTTTTTTGAGAGGAGTGGTACTAGGGATTATACCTAGAGCCTTCACACTGAGCTATAACCTGGCCCCCTTTGTATGTTTTATTTTGAGACAGGGTCTTACTGAGTCACTGAATTGCCCAGGACAGGCTCAAACTTATGATCCTCCTGCCTCAGCCTCTTAGAGTGCTGGGATTACAGGTTTGTGTCATTACTCTGGTTTAAAGGAAATTCTATTTAAAAATTTTAACTACAATACAATTTTTTCATAAAACATTGCATTTTGATTTGTTAATTTACTTCCAAAGGCTTATGGAGGTATAAAATTAAGCTATATGTAAGTAAATACTGACAACTAATTTTTGAAAATAACAAAACTAAACACAAGTGATAAGTATGAGCTACAACATCTTGGTCATTGCAGCATTATATAGGGAATATAGGACTTAGACTTGATCTTTTGTGTTTAAAATATAATTAAAAAATATAATTAAAATTTGAAAACATAACTTTCTGAAGAAAATATTTACAATAAGTTTGAGAAACAGGGTTTATAACCACATTGTACATAAATTTCTTAAGAGTCAGTAATTAAAATGTTAAGAGCACAATCAAGGACAAAGGCATTCACAAAAGATCTGTGAATGGCTAACAAACCTTTAAATATGTCCAACTTCTGGATATATAGCTCAGTGGTATAAGTGCCTGCCTGGCAAGTGCAAGGTCCTGAGTTTGATTCCCAGTACTCAAAAAAGAGTAGTTTAAATATGTCCAACTTCACCAATAAAAGAAACCACCTTTAACGCATACTGTTCCATTTCACTCATCACATTTGGACAGATCACAGAATGAGGACATTCTTTACTGGTGAGGGTGTCAGAAAACTGTCCTGTCCTAATTGGTAGTGGAGCTATCAAGTTGTAAACCTTGGGCTGGTATAAGTGCCTGCCTGGCAAACAAAAGTCGAGAGTTCAATCCCCAGCACTCCCCCCACCCCATTCAAGTAGTAAACCTTTTGGAAAATAGATAGGTAATATGTATTCAGAGCCTTACATTTAAAAAAATGAGACACACAAAAAACTCCTTTGACCTAGTCTTAGAGAAGCAATTGAAAGAATACATAAAGATTTATTTACAATAATGCTAATTGTTTCCTTCTTTATAACAAAATACTGGGAACAACAGTAAATTATGATGTAGACACAAAACAGAATATTTTGTAGGTTTTAAAAATGATGTTAAGCCAGTTTTGGTGGTGTATGCTTGTAATCCCAGCCCTCAGGAGGCTGAGGCAGGAGGCTCATCACAAGTTTGAGACCAGTCTGGGCTACAAAGTGAATTCAAGTCCAGCCTGAGCTGAATAGTGAGATGCTGTCTCAAAAAAAAAGCCACCAAAGAAGCACAAAGGAAGTTTTTGTGTAATGAAAATGCTATAACACATCTCAATTTGGGTGGTGCCTACTCAGTTCTCTACATTTGTCAAAGCTCAGCATGCTGTGTGCTTCAACATATTGAATTTTACTATGCATAGCAAAAAAAGGTCAGTTATAGGCCTCATCACCCAGCACAATGACATTTGCCAAAATGTTTTATACTTGAGAGGCAAGTTAAGAAAATGAGTCAGGATAGAAATACTACTACATAGTAATGATTGTTGCCTCAGGATGGTTGGATCATAAACGGTTATTTTTATTTTTTTATAAGTGGTTATTTTTAATCTGTCTTTTCTATGCTCTTACTAATGAATACATCATAGTTTTATAATAAGGGGCATTAGCTATTTATACAAAAATGTTCTAAAAATTAAAAATATGGTATGTTTTTAAAGGATGTGAAAATGTACAGAAAAAACTGGGGGTAAGAGTATTAAAGTGTAAAGAAGGATATTTAATTTGTTTTTTTTTCTTGTTCCTTTCTTCTTTTCAGATTCAGAACATCTAAGACAAAAAATTTGTTGACACTAAGCATCAACTACATTTATAATTATTTAAGAACAAAATAAAAAACCCCTTATATACTTAAATGTAAAAAAATTCACTTTTCTATCAGGCCAGTTCTTTTGAAACCCAAGAGACGTGACTGTGGGATGAGAGGGAGATGACAGGTGTGGACATTGTGGGTGGGGGCACCGGGTGGCAGTGTGTCATTTGGTTACTTGGGTGGGGCCCTCCATGAGGTCATTCCTTCTGAGGCCACCAGTCACTGGCTCTCACCATCTTGTCAGTCGTCAGAGGAGAGTGGGTGTTCTCCAAAGGCTTCCACTGGGCTCTTTGTCTGAGCTCTGTCCTACTACAGCATGGCCATGTACATTCTTTCCGCTGGAAGCATTTCTATTCCATAAGCTGGAAGCCCAAGCCACAGGGACTGACTGAGACCTTGTAATTCCTATGTAGCACGGCGGAATTTGCGTATCCCTTCCCTTTTCTTTATTGTTTTTCCATTTCTGGTAGGGAGAAGGTTTTGGTGAGACAGAGGAAGGGAGAATATGGATATTTTCTTGAATAATAATGCTGAGACAAAGTAAAGCTACGAGTTGAGGGAGATTCCACTCCCTGCTAGAAGTACCCAGTTCCCCTTGGTAATGAGGAACCTCTTTCTACAGCTCCCTAAATCCAAGAGACTCTGACCAAAAGAAAAGTAGTTATTGGAAAAGAACGGTTACATAGCTTGTTTGAGTCACTAAGCTAGTTCTGCATATTTGTCCCACATAAAGATATATAAAAGAATATTTGTTTTTTTAAGCTTCTAGGAAGGTTGGGGAGCTGAGATACTGCTATGTGTATATGCTTTCTTTCTTTTCCTCATGATTTTGGTAAACAACAGGGTTTTACTTAAAATTAAGAGTCTGTGGCCTTTCTTTATACAATATGGTATTTTCCAAGTTGTGGCATATGTGCCTCTGGGATGATTAAAGGTAGGAAGATTTCCCCAGGTGCTATGTGGATGACTATTTCTAATCTCAATAGTGATGTGTTTGTTTTAATAGTCATTAGAAAAATATAAGCAGCATAACAAGCTCATGATTGTTCTGTTGGTCTGAGGTGTGGGAAGGATTTACAGGCTAGGTGTGGAGTTTCCAGCTACTTCTGGTAGAGGAGAGATTAAGCCATAATTTCTGTGGCAAATGTAATTATTGCACTAATTATTTTTCCTGGGTGTGAATAATTAAAAAATACAACTTTTCAATAGTAGTCATTAAATATACACACTTATAAAAGTATTTTGTATTTTGGTACTTTCTGTTGATTAACTTTGCATATATGTGTTCTAATAAAAATCTGATATTAATTTAATTTAGCAAAACTTCCATGCAATGTTTCCTATCACTACTAATATAGCCACTATTTTTGCAATGCTTTAAAATTATTTTGCATTAATCAAATAAACACTGGCAGAGGATTCTAACATAATATGCTTTAACTCTTATCTAGCCAACTCAACCTACTTGGGAAATGGGTCATAAAATTATAACATGGATTTCCATTATTATTGATATTAATTTTGGTTTATTGCCAAACTGTATGGCCTGAGATGAAGAAGTCAGAAATAAATTCATTCAATAAATATATATCAAGCATTGACTTTTGTGGAAAGATGCCAAGGCTAACTTAGGACTTGGTGGTTTCTCTGTCACAGAATGGCTGTGCGACCTTAACTAGTTGCCTAAGTTCTCTCCACCTTGGTTTTCTTATTTGGACAACTCAGCACATTTATTATTATATGTAGATGTCTATGCTAGATATTCTGAAAGCCCACAAAATACATTCAAGGAGGTCCAGTATAGAAATAGAAATAGACAGTTACATACTCAGTTTTCTACATTGCAAAGTGGCCTATGCTATTTCCTATGGACCCAGCTTAAAGTGGTCATTGGGGGCAGGGACGGAGGGCTCAGTGCATGGGCTCACACCCTAGCCCTGAAACTTGCAAGCAGTGTAACCTGTTAGGTGTCAGCCTCTCAGACCCTCAGTTTGCTAACCTGTAGGTAGGAAATGTCTCACAGAGTGATGTGAAGAGCAAATGAGATAATATAATTATCTGGAAACATTTTGCATGTTTAAGTGTGCTCCTAGTCAGTCTGTAATAAATTCTAGCTGTTACTGTTAGCATTGTTTCCATCTGGGATAATTCTGGTGGAAGGAAAATTTAAACTGTGTTTTGAAAGATAGACTAAATATTTTTTAAAAATTAAAAACAACTTTAAAAGTAACATAAGCAATACATATTCATTGCTGACAAGGCAGGTTGAAGAAGACACAGAGCCAAATAAGAAAGCACACATGTAGCGTGGAGAGAGCAGCTGAGCTGCAACTGAGCCAAAGGCGAGCCATGTGAACAAGCTGTGGGGACCAGAGTGAGGCCAGTCCAGCAGGTGTCCGGCCTTGTGTTCCTCCCTGTTAACCACAGCACAGATACTCTGAGAATGTTTCACTTTCAGTGTTCTCAGCAAAACACTGAGACCTTGCACTTTCGGCTCTGTCACTTGCTTCCCTTCTTTTTACTGTGTATAAATAAAGATGCAAACTGTGCTGGGCTGTCACTGCCTCTCCATCAGAGAGGTCAGGTCCCATCTGGTCCCAGCTTTCCTTTTAGTATGTGTCTAGTTTTTTCCTAATCACTTGTCACCCTCTCTCAGGACCCAGCTGGCTGCATGGGTCATGACAATGTCCCTCTCTAGCAAATGGGTGAAACAGTGTCAGGCAGGGTGATGAGGAAGCATTTTGGGTAGAAAGCCCGGACAAAGCGAGAGGGGGCTGCTAATGTGGATGAGCAGAGACAGGGGGTCCTCCTGGGATGTGGTTGGAGACCAGGATGGGTCAAAGGGTGCAGGGCCTGAATCCTGGCCTATATTTGTAGGCTTTTGAAGTCTCTGGCAATGTGAGGCAAGCGGGACTATATGAAGTGTTTTTGGGACGGTATGTATTTTCAATTTACTTTTGCCCTATTGGTGATTGAACCCAGGGCCTTCACACTACCTACATGGCAGCCTTTTTTCAAAGTTTAGCCTGAGCTTGAACTTGCAATCCACAAGGCTCAGCCTCCCAGAGTGCTAGGATTGTAGGTGCATGTCACCATGCCCAGCTCAGTGCATGCTTTTATTTATTTTTTGTTGTTTTCAATAAGTGCTTTTAAATAACATTTTGTCTGAAAAAAAGACCTTCTGGATCATAAAGGGGGTCAGACTTATGGAGTACTCCCTTTGCTTCTTCCTCCCTCCTTATATCAATTATGGGGATTTAAAGGAAAGATACAACCTAATTGTGAAAATCCAGCAAGTTTAATTTCCTACATAGGGATGGATGATTTTTTGGGGGAGTGATGGTGCTGGGGGTTGAACCCAGGGTCATCATACTGATCCAAATCTTTAACCTTTTTTTAATTCTCTTCTCTTCTCTTCTCTTCTCTTCTCTTCTCTTCTCTTCTCTTCTCTTCTCTTCTCTTCCCTTCCCTTCCCTTCCCTTCCCATTTCTTCTCTTCTTTCTTTCTCTTTCCTTTCTTTTCTTTTCCTTTCCTTTATTCTCTCCTTCCTTCCTTCCTTCCTTCCTTCCTTCCTTCCTTCCTTCCTTCTTTCCTTCCTTTTTTCTTTCTTTTGACAGGGCCTCCCTAAATTTTCCAGGCTTTGCTCAAACATGTACTCCTCCTGCCTCAGCCTCCCAGAGTGCTGGGATTGCAGGAATATGTTACTATGCTTGGCCATGGCTGAAGTTTTCTGAAGCCACCATTATAGGCAAAACTTTGCCTGACAACAGGCTTGCTGCATCTCTATAAAAACAGGAGAGGTGCTTTATATAAACCCAAGGGAATATGTGTAATCCCAGCACTCTGTAAAGAACAGCCTCTGTTCTGCCTGAAAGGAGATTCTTGGATTCATCCAGATTCCTTTTGGGGAATGTAGCATTTTCTATCAATACACTGATATGCCATTTAGGATGAAGAGGGAGACCTCAAGGAGAGAAGAAAAAAAAGTTCCCCTATCCAACATCTAAGAAACATGGATCCTATTCAAAGTGTAAACATATAAATTTGGAATAAAAGATGGAACAGAACAGAATTACTTGGCGTCATAAAAGAGGAAAGTGTGGCAAGTTGAAGGAGGAACAGGATGAGAGGAAGCAGGCCCATCATGGGAAGGGAGAGAGGGAAGTTCCCAAGAACGGAAAAAAGACCTTGAGAAAAGAAAATTTTGCCTTGTTGGTGAGCTAAGTGATGTAACTCTTCTTTTCCACTGTCCCCATGAGGTGTTTGCCAAGCCTGTGTGGCTTGCCTTTGCTTTGAGCGTGTGTGCCTTCTATAGAGGTGACTCAGATAGATATGTTTGTTTTCTAGGTTTGTGTGAATGAAAACAGAAACTACTGAGACAGACTCAGGAACAAAAGCCAAGGTTATAGCTGACATTAGTAATATAGATGTTGCTGTGCTCTGAATGCTTGATACATTTCAGTTGCCTCCAGTCTTTGGAGGAATTTTGGAACTTCAGCTAAAATGATGTCAGTGGTATTGTCCCAGGGCTGCTGAAGGCAAAGTCACTTGCCATAACTGACCTATACAGGGTTCCCTAACACAAATGCTGAAATATCTTTCACTAAGAATCCCCAAACCATTGTTATACTAATTTGCCATTAGGTAGCCAAAATGAGTATTTCCCCCAAAATCACAGTGAAGAAGCCCCATATCGAAGTAAGCACAGAGCATCCTTTTTTGGGGGATAGCTTCAGAATACCTCCAAGCCGAGTCCACAGCAGAGCACGTTTATGTACGATGGCTTTCTTGTCCCTCCTCCAGTGAGGATTCTTCTCCCTGTGGTTTCCCTTGAGCTGTTGCCAGGCAGGCAGTGTCGCTTTCTCATCAGTGTTCACCTGGCATGAGATCCCAGTCTCCTCTAGTCCTCACCTCATTGTTTCTTGATCCTCATCTCCGGCTGGTGATTATCGTGGCCCTTGGAGAGGAGATTGGCCACTTCCTTTTTCTATTCTGTGAAGATATTTCCCCAAAGTCCAAAGTATAAGCAGAGTCCCTTTAAGAAGATTCTGGAGGCTCCTGGGTACTGATAGGGCAGAGTTGAACACAGGGTAATTGATTCACGTCATAAACCAGAACTCAGGTTTGCTTCAGTGGGCCACATTGCTCCCAGACTCTTCTAAGAGGCCCAGGCCAACTTAATTTCCCTTCATCTCTGCCCACATCAGATCGGGCATCACCACTTCTCAGAGTTTGGGACAAACTCATCTTTAGACCTGAAGGCACAAAGGTTAGATACTCACCCCAGCTTCACAGGCAAGCAAACTACCTGTGCAATTGCACCTTAGAATCATTCCACACTTAGTTGATGGTCTGTGTTTTGCTATCTTAAATTTTCTCCTCTGGTACTATACTGCAGATTAAATCCAGGGCTTTTGCACTAAGCTATATCTCCAGGCCTTTAATTTTTTTTTTTTTTTTGGACCAGGGACTGAACTCATGACTCTATACTTGCCAGGAAGGCACTTAGGCCACTGAGCTAAATCCCTGACCAATTTGTTTCTTTTTAAAGACAGGCTCTTGATAAGACGTTAAATTGTCCAGGCTGAGCTCAAACTTGAGATCTTCTTGCTTCAGTCTCCCAATGCATTGGGATTATAGATGTTCATTTTCATGATTGTTGAACAAAGGCCCCACATTTTAATTTTTCTCTCAGGAGCACAAATTATGCAGTCAACTTTAGAAATACTTTTTCCTCACCTCATGTAAGGCTGATTCCAAAAGTTCTTATCTTTGGGTTGATGTCTTCTCAATACAATCAACAATGTAAGCAACCAATCCTATCACGGTAAAAGCCTGTCCTGACCTACAGGCATAGAGCTAATCTTATGGTTACAGTAAAAACCTGATGCTAGACATTTCCCAAATCTGGATATTTTAAGTGTTCTAGAAGTCCTAGAGGCCATTCTAACCTAGGACCATCCACTTACAGATGTTAAAAATGCTCTTTTCTTTTGAAATAGAATCTCACTATGTAGCACAGGCTGGCCTGATCCTCTTACTTCAGTCTCCTTTAGTGCTGGGATTATAGTCAGGAGCCACTACATTCAGCTTTGTGTCAGTTTTTACTGATTTATGTTCAAATTTAGAAATATAACCAATTAAACAGACACTTGGGAAGTATAGGAGCACAAGCTTATATACTAGAGTGAGTTGGAATTCCACTCATGTAAATCCTGACTATCTAGAGCTATTCTTGGAAGCCAGTGCTTTTTAACCTGGGCCCTGTAAGAGCCTAAGAATTCTACTGAGAGAACTTGGGGATGGGTGGGGTGCTGTAGAGGAGCAGCTGGAGTCATGTAGTGTGGGGATCTTCCATTCTGGCTTTAGTCATTTTTACCCGCTCTACATTTTGTGCTCGTATAAGCATTCTGCTGTTAAAAAGAAATCTTCAAAATTACTGTCCTGGTTTGTCTCCTACTGCTATTTGATAGGTATCACCATTGGAGCTTAGAGAGATTGGTGGGTTGTGTCAGGTAACCCAAATTATTACATGATAGGGTTAGATCTCAAATTTGACCTCCTGTCTCCAGTACTATGTTGGGGTTTCACTATTGCAATTGTGTCCAGACTAAATAAATCATTTCACTAGGACATAGTGTGAGAGAAGCCAAGGTTTGCTTGATTTATATTTCCAGAGGGAAACCTGAATTCATTCCTAGAGGTAAAACCTCTAACTGAATCTAAACATCTCACAGATCTATACAGCTGTTTACAGGAGGACTGAGTAAGAAAGAGTGGAAGTTGGTTGTATTAGACACTTTTCCATTGCTAGGACAAAATGCCTAACAGCTGCAATTTGAAGGAGGAGATGTTTATTTTGGGTCATAGTTTCCAGTGGGTTTAGTCCATGGTTAGCTGCCTCCATGGCACAAATGGCATGGTGGGGAAAAGCTCTTTAACCTATGGTTGCCAAGGAAGCAGAAAGGGAAAAAGGAGGGGCCAGGGACAAAATATACTGTTCTGGAAGCTGACCAGTGACCAGCTTCCTCTGACCACAACAGACTTTTGGAGGGACATTTTGGATCTACATGATAATGGTGAGATCAATAGAATAATACTACTGGAAAACCTTCTTTCTGAGTAGGCACCTGTAATAGAAGACATGAAAATATCCAAATCATTTATAAAAAAGTGCCCAACTTCTTTGGAAGTCAAAGAAATGTAAATTATAATAACCTGTTATGTAATAGGTTGATGTAGAGTTAAAAATTGAGGTTAGTTGACTAGCAGGGGCAAAATAAACATCTATTATTCTGTTGGAGGAAGTGTAAATTGGTACCACCTTTTCAGAGGCTGTCTTGAAACATGTTTCTAGATTTTAAATGGAATTATCTTTTGACTTGGCGATCCAGTAATTTATTTGAAAGCAACACTCCTATAGCGCAAATTTCATTGCACTGGTAATAATTTGGGATAGTGTGGGCAGAGACAGCCTTTCTCCTGACTCTGTGTCTCCATGTGGAGAGAACTTTGTTAGGCTGGTGTTCCTGGCATTTGCCACTTCCCTGTACTTACCTGACCCCAGTGAGGCTGAGTAACTTTTCTTCTTTGTGTGCTGGGACGAAGAGCTGAGCATTTTCCATTTGGTCCCTTGTCCTTCATCTCTGCTTGAATCTTCCTACTTTCTATGAGGTTGCCCTGTCATTTGCTCATGGTCACAGAGTGAGCTGTCCTTTGGGGGGCTACTTTCAGTAGTGAGCTCTACTTTGCGGGTTTAAGTTCAATTTTGGTAGTGGTGAAGATCTTATTTATTTATTCACTTATTTATTGTTATCATTATTTTGATGGTGGTGAAGATCTAATCAGCAGCTGGTTTGGCTCTTACCCCGAAGCTATATTCTTTCAAATCATCTTAGCACGTAATGGAAGTGATATTTGATTTCTGTATGTCTGGATCCTGTGTCATTATCTTTTAAAATCTAAAATCTAATAGGGAAATGGAGGGTGTTATTGATAGACCCTTCAACTTTGGTAATAGAGAAAAATTCTAAACAACTATAATGTCCATTAAATAAATTGTAGTTCTCTCCTAATAGAACACCATACTGCCATTACAAAGAATGAGGTAATGTTACAAGTAGACAGAAAAACGTCTGCGGTGGAATGTCAAGGGAGAGAAGGTTAACTTCTGTATGTAAACTCGTAAGGCCTCATTTTTGTCTTACAAGTTTGTAGCAGAATGTTTGGGAAAATGTATACTGAACTGCTCACAGTGGTTTCTTTCAAGGATTGGTGTGGTAGGCAGCTTATTACTTCTATAACATATTCTGTTTTGCTTTTTTTTTTTCCTAAAAGATGATGTGGTTTTTGTGTTAATGGTAAGGATGGATAATCCAGTTACAGAGTTTTTACTTAATTCAATGATTCTGCAATCCCTGTCCTATAAATGAGGGCACTGGAGGTAATGGGAATCCGTGGCCCTTAGGCTAAAAATGATATTTAGCCATATTTACTCAGTTATTTGTGAGTTGTGATATAACTTTTCAGTTTAATTCTTGGAGCTTACAGGAGTCTTTCATGTTTGTCTGTTTTTTCTTCTGATAATGAAACCAGTGTATATCAATTGTCTAAAACTTGGAAAATAACCCATGTGTGGTGCACACATCTATAGTCCTAGCACTGTGGGATGCTGAGGCAGGAGGATTGTAGTTTAAAGTTTAGCCTGGGTATTTTAGTGACCTAGTGAGGCCTTATCTCAAAATAAAATG
>PVLA01009047.1:52474-80524 GCA_004027455.1 Hydrochoerus hydrochaeris
ATCGTTCTATGTTGCCTTGAACTCCTGGGCTCAACTGACCTTCCTGTCTCAGATTTCTAAGTAGGGGGGACTATAGACAGACACCTAATATGGTGCCAGTTTAACAGAGGTCCTTTTTTTTTTTTTTTGGTAGGAGAGAGGAGGAAAACTTTGCTAAGTGCTAGGAGCCTTAAAAATATTTAGACCCTTCATGTTAGTGCTTCTTCTTTTGGGGTCCCTCTGAGGAGGCTTTCCCTGCACTGTCTTGACCAGAACTTCTAGACTGACCCACTGCTATGATTACCTCTGAGATCAGGTCTCTTTGCCTAAGGATGATATTAAGGTAGGCGGGGGGTAATGTGGTTACCCTGAAAGAGCACTGCCTCTTTTTATATTGGAAAGAATCACATAACGTACTAGAGGCCAAGTCTTGTTGGACTTCAGATTGTTTTCTTTGTAGGCATTCACACAAGTAGAATTACTAAAGGGTATAACTTTTTATGATGACATTTATACTCTAGTAATGGTAATCACTAGAATTATTAATGATGGTAAATGACACTCTAATAATAAGTACCAAGTACTCATTACTGACAGGAATTTTAATGTTTTTCTTTTTACTGTATTCTGGATTTGTAGTTGATACAAGACAAAGTGAAATAATAGACTCCTCATACAAACAAAACAAAAAACGAACACTAATAAACAATCCCAAGTTCATATGTTCTCAAGGGTTTCTTTCAGTAATTACTGAATGAATTGAATTTGAGCAAAATTCATAATTAGTTTATCACTGAGTACAAGATCTGAGGTGAACCTTGATTCCCAGTGAAGAATTTGGGGCTGATTGTTGGGGTTAATCTGCCTGCTGGTTCTTCTCATTCTGTCTCCTTTAGATTATTTTACCCTGTATCACTTCCCCATAAATGTGGAAGATATGAAAGCAAAAATAAGATGAAATCTCAGTTAATTTTGTTTTTTATTACTGAACAAGAAAAAGCCTGAAAAATGTAAACTGTTAAAATTATACAAGGGAGGAATTTAAAAAGATCTCTGGCCTCAATATCTTTTCATTCTCTACCTCAGATAATTTAGTCAATTACAGTCAGATTTTTCCTCCCATAAAAGTATTAATCACAGTGGATTCTCTTAGGAAAAAGACAGCAATATGGTTAAAGGCCTAAGAGAACTATTTTGAGTGTTAAATAAAATTTGGATTCTAAAGAAAAGTGGGAAGACTTGTTGGCAGGATGCTTTAATTGAGTCAAGCTTTGCAAAATGTGCTCATACAGCGTACTTCATTCTGCTCTGTGTGCCTTGCCTCACCTACCTTGAAAAATCACACTGGCCCTTGAACAAAGACTTCTGCCTGCATTTGCAGTGGCGACTGTGACGAGTCTGAATTTCCACCCCTTTGAGAATCAGTTGAAATTTCTCTTACATATTTCTTAAGTTTTATCTTAATCTTGTATAAAAGATAATCTTTAGAAATTCTTTCCTCTGTGGTCGGCTCTGTTTTCCCATAAAACACACTCACAAATAAGTCTGCAGATTTTTCAACACAGTGCCTGCAGCAACATCCAGAATAAATCCTTTCTTGGCCTCAGATTTCTGTAACCTTCTCCATCCCTCACAATGACATGCACTTTCTCTCATTCATCTTTTATTACAATTCAATATTGTGCTTGAATACCATTAGTTTATATGCAGCACTCCCTGTTTTTTGTTTTTTTTTTCTTTAAAGGACAAACTACTGTTGTTGTGTACATTTCATCTGGAAATTGACTTTGGTGTTATTGGTTCTAATATATTTACACAACAGGTACAGAAAGGTATTGGAAAAAAGAAGAAATATTTTTTAACATCGTAAACCTCTAGCAAAAATATGTGTGTAATAGAATCTGGTACTGTGGTATTACACACATTACAACTGTCACTGTGACTTAGAGCCTTAGTTTAGCTGAAAGAAAATCTATAACCCTAGAAATGCAACAACGCCTGAGTCACAGTTCAGGGTAATAAATGTTTTTCACAGAATACTGTAATCCATATTTCCAAAGCTGATGCAACAAAGGAATTTCTACTAGAAATCTTTCAATTTCATGGGTGGAGGCTCCAATGCAGAGGGAAACAGAGAAAAAGAAAAAAAGGTCTTTAGAAAAAAATGATGCACTTGAGTGACATGATAAACTGTCCGGATGTCCAGAAACCTTGGCCGTCTGAGTTGGAATTCAGTTGCCACGCATTCTCTGATCAGGCCAGCGAGGGCAAACCCACACCTGTCTTTGAATCCCCGTAGGGTGGTGAGGGCGGGGGTGTTTTCTTTTAAAGAGCATATTCTTGCTTAGGAGAGTTGTTTTTATGACTAGAACAAGAAACTGGGAAGAGGAATGAACCCCAGACTTGGAAGGCCTTCTACAAACTGGGAAATGAGAGGACAGGCCCTTACTTCATTGCCTCTGTGCTGGCCAGGCCAGGGACGGAGAGTCTGGGGAACATTTTCAGGTGCCTGTGGCTGCCGGCTGTGTCCTCCTGACTTGGCCGGAATGGAGGCAGATAGAGGGGGCCCAGATGGCAAACAGGACAGCAAGCGGCAGAACCAATGAAAGAGACGACTGTTTAATTTAGCGGGCCTTGTTCCTGTGCTTGCTTTTGATCACTTGTAGCATTATTTAATTTATTGTTATTACTATTGGTATCAAGAATCAAACTCAGAACCTTGTACTTACCAGGGAGTTGCTATGCCTCTAAGCTACATCCCTGACCCCTAGAGCGTCATTTTAAAGTGACAGCATGAACTAGAATATTTTTTAGTCCATTTGAGGGAGCATTTGAGGGAGCATGGGTTGACTCTCTGTTTGCTTGGGTTCTGGAGTTTCATATCACATAACAGGCCTGTGTCGTGCTACCACCTTCCTCTCATGTTAAACTCCTATTCATTCCTCAAGACCCATTTGAATGCCCCTGTAGAAATGATTTTCTCTCACTTCTCAGCTCCAAGGAGAAGCTTATTTGTATTCCTTTTATACAATTTATGATATTCTAAAGTTAGTTGCTCACATGGGCAGCAGATCAATTTGCTGAAGTTCAATTCCCCAAAGTCGTTTAGTCAAATTAAATTCACCAAAAGTCAATTGAGGAAATCAATTTGCCTAAAGCAAATTTTTCTACAAGTCTGTGATTTATTCATAAGTTCCTTGATGGCAGAAACCTCTTCTTATTCACTCTTGTTGCTTCTCCATGACTCAGAACATACTGCTCGGGGTATTGAGGGGGTTAGGGGATGCTTATTGCTTATTGAATTTAATTGAATATAATTATAATATAGATGAAATAGCTTCATATTACTCTTTATTTCCTTTCTGTTAACTTTTTCTGTCTTGGTTAAAATGTGCAGACCACACCTAACTAAAATTAGAGGCCTGAGAAATTTTTCTGCCAAGTGTGTCCTGCAGGCATAGGGTTTGCATAGATTTATGTGAAAAATGCAGCCCTTTGTTGAATTTAGAATCTCTTGGCCCCTCAATAGCTTGAGCTGTTCTTTCTTTATTCAACCTCTTGGAAGAATTGGTCTTTATGTCCATTAATTTTCCTGTCCTTTTCTCATTGCTGCTTTGTCGCATAGTTGATTCAATACCATTGAATTGCTGTAGACTGAAAGATGTTCTTCCGTGAAATTCAGGTGTTGAAATTTGGTTCACAGTGTGACAGTATTTGGAGATGGGGGCCTTGGGGATGTGATGAGGTGATGAAGGTGGAGCCCTCATGAATGGGATTAGTGTTCCTGTAAACAAGATCCCAGAAAACTCCCTTGGCTCTTTTACCATGAGCAGATACAGTGAGAAGGCGGCTGGCTCCATGCCAGGCCTTTACCAGACACTGGATCTTCCAGCACGTTGATCTTAAACTTCTCAGGTTCCACAACTGTAAGAAATAAATTTCTGTTGTTTGTAAGCCATCTACGTGGTGATGTTCTATAATAGCAGCCTGACAGACTAAGATAGAAATTGATGTGGAAAAGTGTGTGGTAACGAGTATCTAAAAACGTGGAAGCAGTCTTGAAACTGGGTAATGAATCGAGGCAGGAAGACTTTTAAGGTACATGCTAGAATATGAATGTTGAGGGTGATTCAGGTAGAGTTCAGAAAGAAAAGAGGAGAGCTGGCTGGTAAATCTTAGTCTCAGGGAATGTTGGCTGAGGATGAATCAGATGTTGGTAGGGATATGGATGGTAAGGGCCATTCTGGTGAGGCAGAAATAAGGAACATGTCGCTGAACCCTGGGGGAAAGGGTATCCTTGTTGTAAAGTGGCAAAAACTTAACTGAATTGTGTTTGGATTCTAGTGTTTTCTGGAAGTTGGAGCTTGCAAGCAATGAAATTAGATACTTGCCTGAGGATATCGCTAAGCAAAGTGTTGAAGGATCAGACCAACTTTTCTTGACTATTTATAGCAAAGTTCAAGATAAGAGAAATAAGCTGCATGTGGTGGTGCATACCTGTAATCCCAGCTCTCTGTGAGATTGAAGAAGGAGGATCACAAGTTTAAGGCCAGCCTAGGGAATTTAGTGACTTAGCAAGGCTCTGTCTTGAAACAAGCAAGCAAACTCAAAAGGACTGGGGATGTAGCTCAGTGTAAAGGCCTAAGTTCAATCTCCGGTACTGGGGCAGGGGTTGGGAACGATGACTTAAACACAGAATTATTCAGCAAAAATGAAATGGAACTTCAGAGAATTCACAGCTTATACATACCGAGAAGATGAAAAATATCTATTTAAGAGAGGATACCTAAGGTGGGACCAAATGACTATTAGTTGGTCAGTTGGACAAAAACCAAAAGATATTATTCAAGACAGTGGAAAAATAAACCTGAAGCAATTCAGAGTTCATCAATCCTGCCACTCCTGTCATAGGGCCAGGGTGCCAGGAGCAGAGTGGCTTTAGAGCATGGGTCAGCTCTGGTTCAGAAGGACAAGGAGCCTTCACCCAGGGCCACATGATTGGGGCCCTCAGAAAGCTGTGTGGACATGGCTGTTTTTGTCTAGATTTCTAAGGTGCCCATGTGTTGCCCACATGGCACCTACGTAGAAGCACAACAGGCACAGGACCCCAGTCTGAGAGAACAGTGGGGACTCTGTAGAAAGTCACTGCTGGGCTTTTCCACTAAGCCATGGGGATGACATCTTTGTCTTACTTGGCCTGGCAGGAAAAGCACTAAGCCAAAGAGCAAAATGCCTGCAACTTACAGCTGAGTGCTGTTTCCCCAGTTATGTTTTGGAGTTATTTTGAACCTGTCACCCCTTTATTCTTTGCTGTTTCTCTCTTCTGGAGTGAGAATGTCTATGCCATGCCTGTCCCTCCATTATATTTTGGAAACCTGTGACTTTGGTGTCACAGATTCACAACTAGAGAGGCATTTTGCCTCTGCATAGATTGTACTTGAGTCTAATTTTTATCTGATCTAGATGATATTTAGATGAGACTTTAGACGATGCTGGAATGAGTAAATATTTTGGAGGTTCTGGTTGGAGCTTATGGGTTGTTTTATATGTGAGAAGGGCATGAACTTGGGGAGTCAAGGGTGTAATACTATAAGCTGAATGTTAAGGGCTGTCTAGAATTCAGGCTGAAAGCTAATCCCAGTGTAACAGTATTTACGAAGAAGTCTTTGGGATGTAATTAGGTCATGAGGGTTGTCTCAGTTACTTTTCTCATTGCTGAAACAATACCCAACATCCAAAGTTAAAGAGGGGAAGGTTTATTTAGCTCACAATTTGTAGAGGTTTCAGTCCATAATTGGCCAAGGGAGGGTGGCACAAGGCAGAGGGGCAGTGGAAGATAGCAAAAGCAGCAAGAGAGCGAAAGACAAGCATCTTTCTGTACCTTATGTTGTATCCAGTCTACCTACCCTCGGGCAGGTATAGCACTCACACCCTTCAACCCAGTATTGGACCATGAATTAATCACAAACTCTAGATTCAGCCTCCTCTGAAAAAGCCTAAGAGTGCATGAAGCTTTGAGGGGACATCTAGACACAAACCACAAGGGTGAAGCCCTCATGAATGAATGGGGTTTGTGCTTTTATAAGGGAGACTTCAGGGGGCTCCCTTTGTACTTGTGCTGAAAGAGAACACAATGGGAAGACTCATGTATGAAACAGGAAGTGGACTCTCATTAGACATTGGATCCGCCAGCACTTTAGTTTTGGTCTCTAGAACTGTGAGAAATAAATTTTTGTTGTTTTTAAACTATACATTCTATAATATGCTGTTATAGCAGCCAGGATGAACTAAGAGAAATGGATTAGACAGCTTCACAGGTCTGAACTCACACCTCAGACCCCAACAGTACACACAAGCCACTGAGACGCAGGCAAGCCCCTGGGACCTGCAATGTAGACATTGCAGTGTTGCTAAGCGCCCACCACTGGGCCCACACCCCTTCCCTACCCTGGGCTCCATTTTGCTGAGATACTGGCCGGCCATCTGCCCCAGGAACAATAGTGTCCTCTCCAGTTCCAGAGAATAAATGACAACTGATTCCTGTCAATCTTCCTAATCCATTCTCATTCACTGGGGAGTGGTGTAGGAGGGTACACCAAACCCTAGCTGGCAATGACACAGAATGGAGAACCTCCCAGGGGACTTTGTGAGGGTTTTTTTTTTTTTCACTTTTAATAAGGGTCACATTTGCGGTGAGATTTGTTTTCTGCTTTGGCTGAGTGAGGATGTGGTGCTTGGTACTGTTTCTTCTGACCACGAGGCACAAAGCCATGAGAAGCTCCAAGCACTGAGCTCAGACAGACCTTCTATGCGACTACAGGTGAACTGTTACTGCAGCTGCTTTGCCTCAGAGTTAGGTGCATAAACCTTGGTACCTCAGTTTTCTGCTATCTCCAACTGAAAGCATCCTAAAACTCCTGTTTAAACTGGGTGTGGAAGTGTGTGCCTGTAACCCTAACATTTTGGGGGGCAAGGCCAAGGCACAAGTCAAGTTGTTGCCCTGGGCAACTTAATGAGACATTGTATTAAAAAAAAAAGTCATATAGCTCGGTGCAAAGGCCCCTAGGTTCAATCCCTAGTACTTCCCCCTCCCTCACACAAAGAGACTAACAAAAAGTAGCTGTTGTACTTCATGAAATAGCTGAGTTCCTTGACAATAAGCATTTGGTAGATATTCCCTGGGACCTCAGGTCTCAGCCATGCATGAAGCCTGTATGACTTAATGGACAGCCTGCTCTGGCGTCATTGACTAGCTGTGGGACCTTGGACAAATTCCTCAATCTATCTGAATCTCATTTTCCTCCATCGTAAAATGAGATAATAAAAGCTCCCCCTACTCCCCTACATGGGACTGTACACACACATATACCCACACCCCACATGCATGCACACACCTCTCAATTTAAGGAAGATATTACTATCTATGGAGATGATGGAATGGAAAGGCAAGGAGAGGTATACTGTAGAAAGTTGAATTTTTGTGATTGGCATAAACCTATGTCTCACACTGCCAGAAATCTGAGTCTCTTATCAGCCCATGCTCCATCTCTGACCCTTCTAATATCCAGGCTGAGGATTTTGGAAAGTTTTGCTCCAAATATGCTTTCCCATAATTCTGATGTCTGGGGTTGATTTGAATCAGCTGCTGTTTTGTGTCTAGAGGAGCAGACCCTCCTGATCTGGGTATGGGGAGCCTTGAACGAAGAACAAAAGGAAACATATCACTTAATAGGCACAGTTTTCTCTCCATTCGCTGACGCCTGAGCTGCTGCTGTGATTGGTCCTGTCCTAGGAGGGCAGGAGAGGCCTGGCTGCAGTCAGTACGGGAGTGAGCACTGCAGTGGAGTCACATTCTTAGTTCATCTGACTATGGTGCACCGCCAGGAAATGTTTCTCTCCTTATCTCACTTTTCTGAACATCTCCCCCCCCCACCAATCTTTCTTACTGGTTAACATTAAAGAACAAACACTCCTGCTCTTTCTTCCAGTGCTATAAGGGTTTGCTTCCCAACCCCTCTAAGGCTATTATATTTTTGGCCAGCGATTCCTAGAAAGAGTCCTGTGTAGGGTCCAAATTCCTGCAGAAAGAAAACCATCTTGTCTTGTGCATGGATTCCTTGGCTGTTGTGCTTTGTGTGGCTCCTGCTTTGGCTGCTGCTTGTCACAACTGGGCTTGCTCCCTTCACTCCCACCTTCTGACGTTAAGCCAGAGACAAAATTCCAGCATCAAAGCCAAGTGCTTTCTCGCTGGTGCCTCTGGGTTTTTTCCTTGCATAAATCTATGCAAATGATTAATTTCATGTGCACTTTCCCTTCGTTTCCAGGTGGGGATTAAGGTCTAAGCCCCTCTCTGCATTTTGAGGGTACCTGTGTTGGTGGTGGCCCTGCAGTGAAGATGGTGTCACCGTAGTGACTGTGCACTATTACCTGTCCAGACCTTTTCCTTTCTCCTGCGGACTACTCTGCCTTTTAACTTCTGGTGCTATTTTTTTTCTACTGAGATTTATGGGGGAAAAGAAATAATTATGTTGATTTCAAAGAAAAATCAAATTTTTAGCATTAAAAGGAGATAAAAGTATATATTCTAATATGTTAAAATAAAAACCTATGGTCTCTTATAAGAATCAGTAGCATCATTAGAAAGGCATGATGCATTTTGTCATATATATATATATATATATATATATATATATATATATATATTAACATATACCAGTGTGGTTCATTGAAAAGACAAATAATGACCAATCTATTAATATGATTGGTCATTATTGATTACTGATCATCTCTTCAGCCTATATTATGTTCTTTAACATGCCTTTCTTTCGAGAAGCCAGAGGGTCTCTTGGAAAATGGCAGATTCCTGGTCTGGAGCAGAAACTACATGAAATGGCTCTGGAATAGTTTATACTAAAGATCATGGACATGATCGAAGATGATTAGAGATGTATCAAAAGAACTCATGAGCTCATTTAAAAAGGCTCCCACAGGACAGAGATAGGACAAATTGAACAGAAATATGAAAAATAATTGCAAGGGTTTAAATACAAAAAGTATCTCCCAATCTGTGAACATGAAATATTGAAAAAAACTCCTGAGTAATCATTTTTAAAGAATGGTAGGTAACAAACTCATTATTTGAAATCAGAGAAAGAAACATTTATCTTACTCTTCCTTTATCTGTTATACTCTCAGGGGAAGTTTCCCTTTTTATGATTATTCCATTTAAGACATGAAGAAAGAATAATAGAATTGGAATATTACTTTTATTGTAACCTCTGATGGATTAATGAATGTTGGCAATGATCATCACTGGCTGCTAATGTTACAAAAACAGAGCCAACTAGACATAACACTACCTATGAAGTATTCTTGATTTAAAAAGTATAAAATCTGAATCTGATTAAACCTAGACATAGCTGCCAAATCACAGGAAATAAAGAGAGAAAGAAGCACATTAAGTGATACCATGAGGATACAATCAGAAAAATCCAGGCTGTGTGAAACAGAATAAATTGGTTTCTTCAACAAACACATCACAAGGCAGCAAAGATGAAGGGGAACTTACAGATTAAAAATGACTCGGTGACTTATGAGGATCTTGGTTCAAACAAACTTAGAAGGTTTTATGAGACAGTGGGAATTGGTTGGACATTGATTGGATATTGAATGATATTAAGAGATTGTTAGTTTTTTAGGTGTGATAACAATGTTTTAAAAAAGAACCTGTTTAAGTTTATGGAAGAAAAGATATGTCAGAGATTTTGTTCAAAATAATTAGGGGGGTGTGGGTGAGATGAAACAAGATTCACCATGAGCTGATAACTATGCCAGTAGGATGATAGGTACTTGAAAGTTAATTATACCACCCTCCCCATTTCTGAATATATGTTTGAAATTTTCCGTAATAAAAAAGTGAGACAAAAGCATGCATTAATTCAGCTCTTATTATGGGCTATGCTGTGAATTCTAAGGACAACTCATTCAACTAATCCTTGGAAGGGGTCTCAAACATACCATTGTGGTGGCAGGATAGTTTTGAGTTGAAGGCATTTGAGAATCAACAGCTGCAGGCAGAGGCTTTGTCTGCTTATCTGCATGAAAGCAGAGCCTTCCAAAAGAAGTCAACTGCTCTGAATCCCTCTTTATGGAAAGCTGCTTCATGGGGAGAGCGTTTGTCTGGTCACTAAAGGAGAAAAGTCAGTAGGGATGAAACTGCATACACAGATCTTGCTAAAATAAACCTCACCTTCCATTAATTCCTCCATTTGCTTCCCAGTTATTCTGCACCATTTACTTGTCCTTGAAACCCTAACTGCCTTCCCCTTGATAGAAGGCATATAATGTTTGCTCCAAATTCTAACCACTTTCTTAAACCACATTTTTTTGTGAATTCCTATGAACTATGTAAATAAAAATCTGTACTTTTACTTTCTAGTCTTTTTTTTTTCTAGTGTAATTAACAAGCTAATCCGAGAGGAGAGGGAAAAAAAATATTTCCTCCCCAGTGTCTCATAGGAACTCCATGAGGTAAATACCATTATTCCTGTTTCACAGACAGGCAAAAAAGCACAGAGATTACGTGTTTTTCAGGACAAACTGTTTTACTGGGGCAACGCTGCTACCAGATACTCTTACTGTAACTTAACAACAAAAGTGTATGTTTCGCTCATGCAAAGTGACTCTCTGGGATATCTCTTCTATCTGGTGTGTGGTCACATTTCAGGCTGTTTTAACTGTTTGGAATCTCCATATGAACATGACTATGAAGCAACAGAATTGAGAACACACAGAATTGGGAATCAGCTTTTAGCTGGGCATAATGGACATGCCTGTAACCCTAGTATTCTGGGAGGATGAGGCAGGAAGTTCACAGGTCTGAGCCAAGCCTGGGCAAGCTAGTGACTTAGTGAGATCCTATTTCAAAACAAACCTATGAAGAATAAATAAATTTTAAAAAAGAGCTAGAGATGTAACTCAGTGAGAAGTCTTGGATTCAGTCCTTACTATCAGAGATGTTGGGGAAATCAGCTCTTAAACCCTCCATCTGTAAGTGTTGGCATCATTTTTGGTCTTTAGAATGTTGGTCATCATTTCAAGGACACAGAGATATCCAATCCTTCAGAGTAACGGGAAGTGGAGGAGAACCAGTGTATCAGTCAGAATTAGATGGTACAGATGGGAAATTGGAGAAGTTTAACAAAGAGATGATCTAAAAAGATGGTGGAAGGTTAAGGGAAACCAATAAGGGATGTCAAAGTACCATCAGAATGAGCAACAGCATAAGCTGTTACAGCCCCTAAACTTGAACTAGGAATGGCTGCCAGGAACTCATGGGACCTGTGTTGACCAGAGAACTCCTTGATACCCGTGAATGTTAAGGAGGGCTCTTTAACAGGGACTATGGCCCTAGGTAGAGCAGTCCTATCACTGCCATCCATGACCCTACAAGGAAAATAAATACTCCTCTGTCACACTCCTCTCATTCTCTAGTTTCTTGCCAGTTTCTCCTGTCAATGGAATCCAACTGGAAGCTAAAGGAGAAGGTGCCCATTGACATGTGAATCAGCCTTCTCTGGCACAGATCAGGGTGGTGAAGGGTGCAGAATGGGGAAGGACAGATGAAGACTGATCAGCACAACTTGATTTAGTGAGCAGTGAAATGCCTGCCACATTCTGTAACTTCCCCCCAGTTACACAGCTAGAGAGTGCTGGAGCTGGCATTTGTATCCTGGCATCTTTTCCAGAGTATTTGCTTGGTATCCAATGCTATGGAATCCTATGTTATACCTCTCACTGAGTCCTAGATTTTTTCAGATTAAAACTCACTTGATTTTCTGTTGGTCCTGCATCTGATAAAACATGAACCTGGAACTGTTGGGGTACCATGTGAAGCTTGAGATCGAGGCCATACTGTGGCCAAGGCCATCACTGCCCTTGCAGTGGGATGGTCAAGGGAGCAGACAATGCTGTTTGTGTGGGAGACTGTTTTAAAAACCACTTTTATCTCTGATTGGAAGAAAATAGTTGCTCCTTCTTAGAATACTTGGAAGCCAGCTGAAGCTCATTCTTGGAGGCAAGTTTTGAGGTTGCCCTGGTATGACCTTGTGGATTAAAAAGTGGGAGTCAGATTATCTGTACCCCAAACTACCCAATATGGGCTCTTATTTTCCCTACCTGTACCTGAATGGTACAAAAACTCAGTATTATAAATGCTTTACTACATCTTATTAAAATTGAAAACATATTTTTAATGTGTAAAAAAGAAGCTGCACAGGTAGGATGAAAGATTATTTTAAGCCTTATGGCAGACAAATGACAAAATAAGCAACTATATTTAATTGCCTTGTCAGATTCCTAGATAAATTTGCTCCTTAGTCTGGATGACATGTACTTTTTTTTGGTACGAGAAACCACTGATGATTTTATAAGCATTTGTGCATATCCTACTTTTATTCCAAAATTTTTCCCTGGGGGAAATTACCTGTTCGGTCTCTTCAAATTTTAGAAGCATTAAAGAAACCCTAGCAAAGATCCCAGCCTGGCCTGTACTGGGCCTGTTAGAAATTGGAGTGAACAGCAGAAGGTGAGAGGGGATTGAGAGAGCACAGCCTCTCCTGTTTTTAGAGTGCTCTCCATTGCTTGCCTGAGCTCCATCTCCTCTCAGATCAGTGGTGACATTAGATTTTTAGAGAAGCATGGACCCTACTGTGAACTGCACATGCGAGGGTTGCACACTTCTTATAATCCAATGTCTGGTGATCTGAGGTGGCACTGAGGTGGCGATGCTAGTGGTGGGGAATGTCATTATTATATGTCACAAATATATACTACTACTACTACTACTTCTAAAAGAATCTACCCTCCTCCTCAGCCCTGTTCCGTGGAAAAACTGTCTGCCATGAAACTAGTCTCTGGTGCCAAACAGGTTGCTGCTCTAGAAGAATCAAAGGCATGGGGAGGAGGGAGGTCAAGGGACAGAACATGTAGAGTACCACTGGAGAAAGTCCTCTATCACTCCAGGAAGTGTACTTTAATGATTAAAATCTGTTCTGTACTATAGACTTCAACTGGCCTTCAGAAAATGGTTATGGACTCTATAGTCCACTTATATGTTACTGTGACTGGAGTGTCCTTCTATATAAAACACAGACAGACAGTCAGGCAGGCAGACAGGCAGACAGAGGGACACACAATTACTACAAATTACTGACAGCTTTAAAAATGCTTGTGGAGTGAGAAGGAGTAAAATTTTTAGAGGCCTTTTATGTAGGCTATAAAATTCTGAGGATTTTTCAAGTTAGTGCTGGAATAATTAGAAGTGAAAAATTGATTTGGACCACAATAGATTAGACAAAGGTTTAAAATACATGGCTTTGGCCCTTTAGCTCTCCTGTCACCCAAAATATGGTACAAATATGGTACATCAGGACCTTGATTTTGGTCCTGATGAATAAAATAGGGATAGAGTTAAAGTCTAAATTTCCTATATTCTATGTCCAGTAATATTCACTTGAATGAAGAAACAGTCTATTAATTTGGGAAAATCATATACTTAAGATCATAACAAATACTTCAGGCAAAAATAAGTATGTTCATTATGATAGATTGTAAAAGGCATTGGATACAAGTTAATCATTGTTTTTGACAGTGTCTAAGGGGGATAGATGGGAACTTTCTTAATATGATAGGAAAAATCTCAAACCAGTAACCTAGATAATTCTTAATGTAAAACAGTAAAGGCTTCCTCATTAAAGCCAGAAGCAAGGTGGGAAAACCTATAATCACCATTATTAGTCAATATTCTATGTTCTAGCCATTTTTTTACTACAAGAAACATAAATAGGAGGTTTAATTACAAAAATGGAAAATAAAAATTCTCATTATTTGTAGTAGCATGTTATCTATTCTAAAAATATAGGAGTGTTAGCTCAAAACTCCTTGAAACTATTAATAATATTTACCAAAGTATGAAATCTGCCCTTTAGATTTAGCTTAAACTTAACAAGAAACCATGCAGGGGTTGTATGATGTTTATAATGAGGAACCTGAGTCTATTTTTTTTTTTTTTTTGTACCAGGAATCAAACTCACAACCTTGCACTTTCCAAGGAGGCACTTGAGCCACTGAGCCAAATCCCTGGCCCTATTTTACTCTTAATAAGTTGCTAAGTGCCTTCCTCTTATAGTGCTGGTAGGAGACTCAAACCACCCAAGATCCTGTCCCCATGCAGGAATACCAGGCCTAGTTCTAGCCACAATCAGGATCAGTCTCCTCCCTTGATCTCTCAAGCAATTTTAGATCCACTTGAGAGTCCTCTCCTGACTGCCCTAGAGACTTAAGTTATGTAAGTATTCAGTCTCTTCGTGTCTGCTTGCACGGTGGAGAAACTTAACCATCTTGGCATTCAAAACAAACTTTGTGTAGGGATCCCTCCTACTTTTACAGAGGGACTATGACAGATACAGAGCAGAAGCACAAAGACTACTAAGAATAGTAATGACCAATACTTGTAAATGATTATTATACCTTTTTGTACTAATTTTAGTACCTCAAATGGCTTAATGCTTATAACAATCCTATGAGAACATCATTACCTTCCTTATAGATGATTAAATAGAGACCAGAAGTTAGATTTTCTGTACTGCATCACACAACTGATCAGAAATATGATCAAGATACAAATCAGAAAGTCTGAATCCAGAAACTTCTTTAAGCCTCTTTAAATTATGTGTACTCTTCTGTGAGTGATACATCTTACTCTATGAGCTATCCCATATTTGGCTTAATATTTTACATGAAAAACACACACCTATAGCTATAACCCATGGTGACTACAATGTGCATTCATCTTCTTTTGGTAGGCAGTTTGGCATTTTTTTTTTTTGCATTTAAATGCTGACATACACCATATGCTTAGAATTTGATATATCAAGACTTTTTGGAAGAAGAAACTGAGGCAGAGTGATTAAGTAAACTTGCTTGGATCCATATATTCATGAAGAGGCAAAACAAGGATTTGCTTCTCTGATATATAATCATTGACATTTGCTCTTGTTCTATTAAGAGGTGTAGTTGACTTCTGCATCCCCTTGGGTACAGACAGCCATGCTTCTGCCTTGGCCAGTATTTTATGGTTTAGATAAAAACTGTCTCCCCAGAGTCTCATGTTATTTGGAGGTGGGGTTTTTGGAAGGTGATTGGATCATGAGACAAGATACTTATCAGTGAATTAATCTACTGATGAATTCATGACTGAATGTGCTGTTAGGAAGTGATACCTTATTGGAGGTGAATTACTGAGGATGTGACATGGAAGAGTGTGTTCTTGTCCCTGGCTCCACCCTTCTCTCTGATTCCTGGGTGCTATTAGTTGAGCAGCTTTCCTCCTCCATGCTCTTCCACCAGGCCATTTCTTCCTTGGAGCTAGGCAACCATGCATGGACTGAACCCACTGGAAACATGAGCCAAATAAACTTTTCATCCTTTAAATTATTTGTGTTGACCATTTTGTCCCAATAATGGGAAAGCTGACCAACACACATAGAATGTGGCAGGAATGATGGTATGCAATTTCAACACCTCCCTTACTTGACCTAGTAGCTTTTGCTTTCTGTGGTCAGAAGCCTAACACCATGTAAGAAGGGCTCCTAGCCTGAGTCTATAGTGATCACAGTGCTGTGAGAACCCTTAGCCATGTGGAAATGTTTGAAATTGGGAAACTATGTGGAGAGAAAGAAAAGCTGAGGAGTGCTGAGAAGTAATGCATGTGAGTCAAAGAGCCATCAGGGAAGGGATCCTTAGGCCTAAGCTGCCCCAGCCAACATCACCTGTAGAAACAAATGAGTGTCCCACCAAAATCTTCCTGAATTTGTCTTGATCTTCTTACTATGTGTTTCAGGTTGGCTGAGCTCATGGCAATCCTGGCTTAGCTTTTGGAGTGCTGGGAATACAGATGTACATCATAAAAGGGCCCACCCAACCAGCCCTTTTATATTTATTCTGAGTCAAATCATGCTAAGTTATTAAGTTACCCAGGCTGAGCTCAACCTTGTAGTCCTTCTGTCTCAACCTCGCAGAGTACTAGGTTTACAGGTGTGTTCCACCATCCCTGGCTAGATACCAAGGTCTTTAGAGGTGTTTTGTATTGTTATTAGGGAAAGCTAATACTCAGTGATGTTATCTATACATATCTGAACTAAAATTTCATGACTTGTTCTTGTAAGAGGAAAATAATAATCAAGTATGTGATCATTTTTGTTTAGCTTTTTAATTTCCAAAATGCTCTGTCACACCTATCATATCCTTTGATCTTCCTAACAAGTCAAGGATGGATGGAAAAGGTGGTGTTATTATTCTGACTTGTTCATAAGGAAACAGAGGTTCAGGAAGGTTACATGTCTTTCCTAGCACCATGTGGGTGGGATCAGAGGTAAGGCAGGGTCAGACTACTTAAATCACAGTCTGTTTCTCAAACAGCAGCCACCAGCTTGTGAGTTGCACAAGACAGAATGGATTGCATAGGAGTTGTGCCTCTTGTTGATGTTTTAACCATTATGTTGGATGTATGTTCAGTGAAACTCACTTGTTTCCAAGACAACAGTGTTCAAACAAAAACCTCAGTGGCTCTGAAGGAGGCACCCTCACTGTCATTTCCATCCTTTTGAAGAATCACACAGTTTGATGGGCAGAGTGCCAGCAATAATTTAATTCACATAGTTCCATAGCACCCTGATAGAGCAGGAAAGCAGACAAAAAGAAACATACTTATATGTATATAAATGTGGGTGGTATTTCTATGGTGATTCTTTCAATAGAAATCTGGGAAAATCCAGGGATCAATGCTTTATAGAATAGAACAACAATCTGGAAAGAAAAAAATGGGTGTATGTTGAAGTGGTGAGTTGGGAGTTGGGGGAGGGAAGGGGAAAGAAATGGGAAAAAAGGGAGGAGAAGTGCTTGTCCTTCAGTCTTTTCTCTGACTTCCAATGGAGGAGGCCTTGGATGAAGTGATCAGATTTGAATTCCTTTCATTGAATCAACTGGCTTGGAGTATTCGTTTTGCTTTGATTTGCTTTTCTTGTGAGGTATTCACTTGGGCTCTAATTTTCCTTTTTTTTGCTGTGAAGATAAAGAGATTTTTGAGCAGAGCAGAAATGGAATACATTCATTGTACTGGCTTTATGCCAGATTTTATTACTATTTTTTATTAACCTGTCTTACTACGGGATGGAAAATTGGTCTCTCAGGTATGTGAGATGGAAGAGGCTCTTTTAATTCTTCCACTCTAGTACTTAACTCATTCAACATTTACATACTGATTATTCTATAAAGCCTCTGCTCTAAGAATTGAGGATCTGGAAATGAGTAGGTCACATCAGTTAGTGCAGTGGTGGGAACCTATGGCACACATGTTGTTTATCTTTTGACAAAAGGTGTTAATGTATGAGTTGTTTTTTTCTAAACTAAAACCTCAGTATTCAGGTTTAATTGAAGTGCTAGCACTTTGTGATAAATAAATGGGTTTGGGGTTGCAGTTTGGGTACTTGTCTCTAAAAGGTTCACCATTGCTGCTTTAGTGGCTTGTATTTACTTTACTCACTTGCTTGACTTTACAGATAAATAATGGAAATATTGTAACCCTGTCGTAAGCCACAGAGTGATTGTCCGATGTGTGGTTTTGGACCATACTCATTTATTCAACAAGTAATTATTAATTCTTACTAAGAGCTACATTGTTATACTATGTATCTAGATATCCCCCTAATGTCTCATGTGCTCATAGGTGAAACATTTTGGAGGTGGCTAAATTTTAGGTTTATGAATATGTATTAAGGGTGTGTGATAATGAAATTAGCCCACCGATTGGTTCAGCATAGTTGTGGATATGGATAATGGGAAGATCAGCTCTGGGTATGGGTAGCACCATCCAGTAGTCTTGTAGCTTGGAAGGGGTAAATGGGAAAGAGAGGCTTGCTGATTGCTGCTTCCTGCCTTACAAACCATGGGCTGTTTCTCCCGTGATGCCTCTCTGCCATGGAGTCAGCTGACTATGGGCTGTGAATTAAAATAAACTTCTCCTCCTTTAACTTGTGGGTGTTGGGTATTTTGTCCCAACAATGAAAAAGTAACTAAAACTTACATATTCTGATAGCTATTGGTGTTTTAAAAAGTGAAAAAAAGTAACATGTATAAAAGAGAATTAGTATCTACAATATGAAAAGAACTTTGCAAATAAAGAAACAAACCAACAGATAAATGGGTAAATGATATAAATTTTGGGTTCACAGAAGAACAAAACATAAGAAGGTTAAGGAGTATTTGATAAGCTGTTCACCCTCAGTGAGGAGGTACAAAATAACATTATCACAAAGTACTATTTCACTTACATGGATTGTGTGGCAGAAATGAAAAAGGTCGTGGGATATATCTGAGTTGTAGGAAGAGAGTTACTCTTCTTTGCTTCTGATGGGAATGGGAAAATAACACCAGACTTAAAAGTGGGTAGGTGGATATTACTTTAAAATGACCACGTTCTCTGATCAGTGGTTCCCCTTTAGATCTCTGCTCTGGGGAAATCCATCAACCTGCACCAAACAATGCAAAGGGGTGGACTGCAGCATGGTTGATCTCAAGAACAATAGAAGCATCTAAATCTTGTATCAGGAATTGAATAGATAAGAAGTGATATATTTATGTGATAAAAAATTATACAGAAATTTAGTGGAAAATATTATTATCCACATCAATGTGGGTTAATATCAAAAATATAAAGCAAAAAGAGCAAGTGGTAGATTTATATGTACTCTCTGACCATGAATGTGAAAAAAGATCACCCCAGACATTTGTGAGTGTGCATGCACACACATACACACATACACACGTACAGGAGGGATCAATACTATATGCTTTCTAGTGTGGAGTGGAATGGAAAAGATATACCCTGGATTAAAAAAAGTAGTAGTAGTTATCTGTTGGCATTTGGTAGGTGTCTTCATCTATATGCACAATATTATGTATTTTAAGTAATTATATATAATTGATTTGTAAAAATTAGAGGGAAACAGTAAATAGGACGCAATTCTTGTCTTTAAGGAACTTACTAATAATGACCTTATCTATGGGTAAAACTGGGATTAGAACACAAGATTCCAATTTCCAAGTGCAACGATCTGTCCCTTGGATATATGATGAATTTAACCACCTGTGAAGTACTATTATTTAGTACTATCTGACTTCCTTTCTGCAAAATGAAAGCCTTCTAGTTGGCACAAAAGTTATGGTATTTTATTTCTTTCTTGGAGACTGGGGCATTTGTGCCTGGGAATTTACATTTAAGTTTTTAAAATTAATGAATTGTTAAAACTTTTCATAATTTCCATATAAAGTAGACAGAATAACAATACAATGAAAACACTCATAAAGCCACTACCCACATGAGGGGATAGGAGGCACATGCATTTTCAAAACAGAAACTGATAGACCACTTGGACTGTTCCATCAGAGATAAGATCAGACCCAAAGGGTTGAGTGACATTCTTTCCCAGCATACATTAGCATCATTTCCACAACTCCCTAGCAGCCAAATAAATTAAACAAATGGCCCTATTTGGAAAATTGGAATCCTCTCCTCTTTGTGTGCTAAATGGCTGAGTAGTGATTTATCTGTACTGTTCCTAGAGGGTAAGAAGTCACATAAAGGTCTCAGAGTTGTGGCCAGAGGTAAATAGAGTGTCTAAGTGTATTTAGCAAATGATAATGCAAACCACAGAGAATATATATCGCAGGGGAAGCAAAATGCACATTTTCTGTCTGGGAAGTAATTGAACATTTATAGTTTGGGAATAGCTAGTTCAGAGCACAAGGAAGGGAGATTCTTGCTTCAGTCAAAGAAAGAATCAGTGTTCTTTTGAACTCAATAGGGAATTAAAAGGAATTTATTTATCTAAGTACCCCAGTTTTGAAGTTCTTTGAGTCTTTAAGATGGATTTAAGTAGGAACTAGCAGAAACTAGTATGTCTGGTGGGAGAGAGGGACAGAGACTGAGAAAGAGACAGGGAGAGGAAGAAAGAAAGGGAGAGAGGGGAAGGAGAGAAGAGAGATGAGAGAAAAGAAAAGCGAGAAGAAAGGCAAGAGGAGGGTGAGGAGAGAAGGGAAGCAGACAGACAAAAAGGCAGAGAGAAAAAGTGAAGTTTGTTGCTATAACCTTATCTCTCATCCTCTTGTAAAGCATTTTGGAACCACAGATTTTACTCACATGGCATAAATGCCTCACAGTACCTTTCCAAAATGACAAATATTTGCTCTGTACACAGGGCTGAAAATTGCTACCTTCAGAGTAAGAGATCAGAATCAAAAGGAATGACTACTCTGTTTTATTCACAAATATATTGATAAGAAAGAGCTCTGCTTAGTTTCTTATTTAAGGAATTGGCTTTATTATTTAACAAGTAGAAATCAAGATTTTTTTTCTTTTATTAGTGTATGTTTGCGATACAAAATAGTGATGTTAGTTGTAGGAAATTGGTGCATGCATATAATATATCTTGATGATTTTCACTCTTTTAAGCCTCCTCTCCCTTAACTTTCCCCTCCCCTGATCCTTTTTTCCATCTCCAAAATGTTTGCCTTCTTGTTTTCCACTGTCTTTCATTATTTTACTCATTTATATTTTAGGTTTCTCACATAAGAGAAACCATGCAATGTTTAACTTTCTGTGTTTGATTCATTTCACAAAGGATTATGGTCTCAAGTACTATCCATTTTCTTGCAAATAACATGATTCCATTCTTCATGACTTAATAATATTCCATCATGTATGTCATACTTTCTTTATTAATATGTCTGTTGATTGGCAGCTAGGCTATTTCCAGAGCTTAGCTATTGTGAATTTCACTGCTATTAAACATGGGTATGCATGTATCACTGTAATATGATGTCTTTAGTCCTTTTGGGACTATATCAAATGGAGTTTCTATTTTTAACTTTTTGAGGAATTTGACTGTATAGTTCCTAGAAGGTTTCCATCCCCCACGCCCCATCTTCCTCAGCTTCTGATGTTCTTGATGAGGGCCCTTATAACTGGGGCGAGATGGGATTTCAGGATTGTAGCTATTTGCATTTCCCTAATGACTAAAAATAAAGCAGAGAAGGTAGGAAACAAGGAGAAGATCAGGGGAGGTAGGGAGGTAAGGGAGAGGGGAGTAAAGGAATGGAAAATAACTAAGACCTGTTATATGCACAAATCAATTCCCCCAAATGAACATCATTATTCTGCATTGCAAACATACACCAATTACAAAAAATGAAAGAAAGAAAAGAAAAGGAGGACTGATGAGCCTCCAGAGGCTTGTAGCATTCATTTGGGATCCTCAGAAGCCATTGCTCCCTGAAGTCCCAGTTCCCTGGAAGTGAGGTTGCTCTGCCTAAGGTCAGGGTGGGCTACCCCATCCTGGTTTGCACTCTGCTGGGACTTCAGCAAGGCTGGCAATAGCAGCAGTGGCAGCAGCAGCTGCTGTAGGGCCTCTTCTCTATAGTCACTATCTGCTGGAATGACCCCCAACTCCTCAGATAGAGCCTGCCCAGGAGCCCAGGGGTGGAACCCCAGGCTGACACTCCTCTCTGCCAGCTGCCCTGCCATCCCCTCAGCCTCTTGCAGCTCTGGAAAGTGGTATCCAAGCAATGCCTGTATCTTCAAGGGGCGGTGCCTCTGCAGTTCTGGATTCTCCCATGCAGCATCACCAGACCAACAGCCTCCTTTTCTTCATGCTTTGGCTGTTCTGCATTCTTTGGCTTTATCTTCCTGAATGCATCATAATCACAGTGCATCAAATTCAAATGCTTGTCAAAAACCTCAAAGGTGTCAATGCCATTCAGCCATCTTGCACGATGTATCCCACTGTAGCCATTGTACTACAGCATTTTGCTCCTGTTTCCCAGTCATGGTTGTTGTTTTATCAACTCTGATGTCCACAGTAAAATTTTGGTATCCTTAAAACCTAAGGGAAGATTATAGATAAATGTAAGCGGCAAGTTCTTTGGAAACAGTACAAACTGGGCAGAAGCTTCATGCTAGAGCATTGCCTGGCTTTTTCTTGAAGTTAGTTACCTTGAGGTCCCCACACTGCTTTAGCCACCTCTTGGTGGCTAAGCATGCCTGTGTCACCTGGAAAACCATCACCTGTCCTTGTGCTGCTGAGAATGCCTTGGGGGACAACTGACACTCTTGATTACTTGGAAATGCTGTCCTTCTATGTGTGACTTGACTGCCACCTCTGGCACAAGCTGCTCTGTAGTCCCTTTTCAGTGTCAGTGGCCCCTGGCTCACTGTGTTGCAATGCTGACCGCTCCTCAGTCTCAGGTGTCAGACATTGCTGGCAGCTGCAGCTCTCTGCACCTGTTGGTGTAGAGTTATATTTCTGTCTGGCATCAATTTGATCCTAAATAAATTCCTTTTAAAATTTCTAAATGTAGCACAGGTATACTGGGGACTGATTCTCTGACAGCTGAAAATGTCTTGATTTTCTCTTCATTTTGCTAGAGTACTTCGCTGGCTATAGAATTCTAGGTTGACAGCTTTTTCTTTGAGCACTTTATAAAGATGTCACTCCATTGCCTTTGGACTTGCATTGTTTTTAATGATAAGTCATTAGTAATTTTATTGTTGCTCTTTTACATGTAATCTATATATTTTCCTCTTCCAGCTTTAGAAGTCTTTTTTCTTTTTCTTTGTTTTCCAGTTTTTAGCTATGATGTGAATAGGTGTAGTTTTCTATGTGATTATTCTGCCTGGTGATGTGCGGAATTTATTGGATCTGAGGATTGATATATATATATACATTATATATTTTTTTGAAACATTGTCTTGCTATGCAGTTCAAGCTGGTCTTGAGCTCACTTTGTAGCCCAGGCTGGTCTTGAACTTGCAATGATCCTCCTGCCTCAGCCTCCTGAATGCTGGGATTACAGGTATGTGCTACCATACCCAGCCCCAAGATTAAAATTTTTAAAAATCAAATTTGAAAAAATTTTTAATTTTCTTTATTTTTATTTTATTTTATAGAGAATGAAACAAAAAATAGAATAAAGTCAATCAAAAAAAACCAATAAAAGTGATAACAGAATTTCAAAACAAGATAATAGGAAATCAATAATGGCTACCATAATATATCTTGTTATCATCAAAGTAGCTGCCCATACTATCAAACATAATAGAACAAAACAAAACAAAACAAAACAGAATAAAACCAAAGCAAATAAAACAATGAAAATGATACAGGACTTCAAAACAAGATAAAGGAAATTAACAATGATTACCATAATGCCTCTTGCTGTCTTCAAAATAGCTGTCTAGACCATCAGACCTAGGCATTAAAATTAACCAAACAACATAAGAACTAAGTTGCTTTTTTACTACAGTTGTTATCTTTTCAGAAATTTCTGGTGTGTGAATTCTAATTTATATGATGTCTTTGTCTTCTGGACTTGTTCTGTGTGGGCTGGATGTCTGGGATTGTATTTTGCGCCTTTGTTTTGACATTTTCCTGTGTTCCTCTAAATCAGCCCATTGCTGCATCCTGGGTGCTTCTTGCATTGGCTGCCAGTCTCTCAGTGTAGTAGACTGGACTAGGCACTTGGGTTCCTCCAATCTGGGGTTCCAGGAGTGGTGGAGAGGCACAGGGCAGTGGTTCACCAATGCTCCTTTGATGATGGTGGGGCTTCGGGGAATGGTTTCTTCTTTGGGCCAACACTGTGCTCACTGGATCTCTCTGGGCTGCTAGTGTGTAGCCTTGGGTTGTGGCTTCCTCCTGTTAAGTCCATTTGTTTACAGGTTTGGTTCAATCCTGATATTTCTTTGCTGACTTTCTGTCTAGTTGATCTGTCTCTCTGTGACAATGGGGTATTGAGGTTTCTCATTATAATTGTATTATTGCTTATTTGATTTTCCATGTCAATCAATAACTTTCTTATGTAGTTGGGTGCTCTTGAATTAGGTACATATATATGGTTGTTATGACATTTGTGCTATCTCCAGCTTTCTCACTAACCCCAGTCAATCCTGTGCCATTTTTTCTTTGTTTCTTCCTGTAGCTACTGGATTGACCGCTCATGGTCTGTTGGTATTATTTTTAAGATATCCTTTTTTTCCATGATCACTAGCTGCATTTCTGTCTTCAAGATCTGAAATTCTACCCTCTCCTTCACTGGGTCTGTCACAAATACAGTCATTGGAGGTTTTAATCTCCTGGATCTCTGTTTGGATCTGTTTCATGAATTCTATCTCTCTCCTATGCTGAGCATTCTTTGTTTTCATCTTTCTCTAATCTCATCTATTCTTTTGTATCTTCTCTAATATCTTTGATTTTAAGCATCATTTCTTTTTGTACCCAAGAGATAATTTTCTCTATAGCCTTTTCTATTTGTTTTTTTCACTTCTGTTGCTATCATTTCAGAAAGTTCTAATGCTTGACTTCAAACTTCATCCATTTTGTTGAGTTCCAGGCCTGTCCTGGGTGGGCCAGGGGTCTGAAGCTGCAACCTGCCTCTGTGTTGCCATTCCCCACCTTCTCTTTTTTCTTTTATTTTGTCTTCTATGTTGATGCCCTCCAACATCCTATGATATATAGCTCTACCATTAGCATTGAGGCCTCTGTTAAGGAGGAAAGGAGATGTCTATTCTCAGGGATGTCCTCCAGATAGAGTTGGTTCTTTATAGCTATCCCAGGAACCCACCTTCTTCTGTTTACAGTTCTGTGAGAGTGTGCACGTTACATTTCAGAGATGTGCTGGGTATGGAGCTGATCTTGGCCTCCAGATGTGGTGGCTGGGACTGCTTTTCTGTTGGAGTTCTTCAGGGTCCAACTGCTATCTCCTTGCTGCTGTTTCAGACGCTTCCATGTTATTGGCCTCACTGATTACTGTGCCCTCCACAGGTGTGTGTGTGTGAGTCTATGTGGGGGGCTGCTGTCCTGAGTCTTGGCCTTTCCATCGGTCTTACATTTCTCCTTCTGGCCTCGCCACCCAGGGAGATAATGGAGGAGGCATGGAGCGCAAATTCACTGTCTTCCAGCTGGCCTGACCTTTGGGCTGTTATTATTTTTATTGTAACTCATACATAATTTTTTTGTCTTTTTGAAACAATTTCAGTATGCAGTTCAGGCTGGCCTTTAACTCACTATGTAGCCCAGTCTGACCTTGAACTTGTAGTGCCAGGATTACAGGTGCTGGGATTACAGGTGTGTGCCAGTGTAGTGGGCACAATTTTCAATACTTTACCTTGTTCTCCTTTCTATTTTTACTTCAACAAGACTGTTGGACTATTTGATATGGTCTTATGGGTCATTAAAACTATTTTTTTGTGTTTTACTTTCTAGTTTCTGTTACTTCATCGTTTTTAATTTAAAAAATTTTTTTATGAGTACATGTTTGCAGTACATAATATTTACTTTCCTTGTGTGGAGTTGGTACATGTACGTAATACATCTTAATTTCTTTCTTCATCCCCTTTCCTTCTGTTTCCTCTCCCTTCCTTCCATCTCTTGATCCCCTTTCCATTTGATAAAGATCTATCCCCATACTTCCTATTATCTTTTATTACTCTCTTTATATATAATTTGAGTTTGTCATATAAGATAAACCATGCAATATTTAGGCATGTGCATTCTATTATCTCACTTAACATTATGGTCTCAAGGCACATCCATTTTCCTACAAATGAATCGAATTTATCTTTCCTTATGGCAGAGGAGTACGCCATTGTGTAAACACATTTTCTTTATCCATTTATCCATTGATGGTCTTCTGAGCCACTTTTAAGATTTAGCTGTTGCTGTTGGTGTTCTTAAGCCTGCAAAGCCTGAAATGTTGGCTATCTGGCTTTTTATAGAACAGTTTGTTGAGTTTTCTAATAAAGGCTGGAGGGGTCAAGAGGCTTCTGACATGGTAGAACTGTGACCTGAACTGCCTATCCCTGCCTTTTCTTGAGTTCAAAGGAAGTAAGATGGGTTTTCTCTTCATTACGCCTTTGCCTGTACGTGGAGGTAGAGAGTCATTACGTGTGCTGTCTGAGGGCTGCTGTTCTCTGTGGTAGTGGGCACAGAAGACGGACCTCCTTGCCTGGGCACAGGATTTGAGGACAATGCCTCCTGCTGAAAGGCAGCCAGAGGACAGCGCGTCTCCCGAGGCATAGGTGCAGCCCCACGTGGCCATCTTGTAACAGGGCTCTTCCCGCCTTTCTTCCCTCACTGGTAAGGAATTGCATGAGTGAGAAAACAGGATTGGAAAATCACCTTCCTGCTGGGTGATCCTCTGAATCCTCCCGCAGGCCTCTGGGATTCCCTTTGGAGAGGGTAGCATGTTTAATGTTAGGTGCTGCTCATGGGCAATGCCATTCATTATCTGTGTGGCTTTCAGACTGTCTGCCAGCCTTCTTATGGCAATAAATAAGTGGCGGTGGATCTTTAGAGATCGAAAGTCTTCTCTTTTTGTGTAATAGCCTGGTGAAAAGGGGCTGAAATATAGCTCTCTCCCTGTATTCCTTTATCATCCTGCTGTTCCATATTTAAGTACTGTTATCTGGAAGCCATCCTTTTCAGCAAGAGTTTGAAGGAAAGTTGCTTACAAAGGCACCAAGCAGAGGGAACAACTTGGGTTGAATCAAAATGGGAGAGAGATTGAATTCCAGGTTAAATCTTTAATCTGTCCCTTGAAACTGAGGCATATAGATGAGAGTGCAAACAAGAAACGGTGGGTAAATATGTTATGATGTACAGTGGGTATTGAAGGATGATCTTGTCATGCATGCTAAACAGATATTTTTATGAGTTTAAATTTAATTAACATCTGGAAATTAACAAGGCTAGAAAGAAGGGCAATGTGTTTTTAAGTGATGGCGATGGATAGGTACCGTTTGGAGCATATAGATAAATGAAGATTTAATTTGTAATGCATAATGAGCCAGGTGCCTGTAAAGTAATTTGTTTTTCAAGTTGCTATCACAGACTAAAACAATAGAGTCTTCCAAGGTCAGGCAATTGCTGTTATCACTTGTTTTTTCTGTGGCTAAATGTTAAAATTATGTTAAAATTAACTCTGTAAAATGGATATTGATTTATATTGCTCAAGTTGGATAATGCATTCTTTTTTTCCTTGTGATAATCTCTGTTTCTTTTTTAAGTGATGAATCATAAAGATTTTTTTGTTTTTACATCTTTGAGCATTTATTTATGTGTGTTTAATAATTATGTGTTGTGTTTCCTGGAGGAAAAAAGAGAATGGACTTCTGTATTTTCTGTTTAAGTACTTTTTCCTATTTAGAGCATTAGGGGTTCTGGTGATTTTTGCAGAGAAGGGCCTGGGAAATGAATGCTAGCTGGAGAGTTGACGGGATCCAGTTCAGTTTGAAATGATATACTGTAATGTCTGTTCTCTTCTCTCATTGCAAACTGGATCTCGCTAAAGCATACATTCAGCCTACCTCTTGTGTCCCAAATGGTGCTGAATTCAGGTGAAAGAAATCAAGGTGCTATGGCAAGAGAACCATATATATTTATATTGAAGTCTGAGGTGGCTCCCCCAGGAGGCTTTGCTCTCCTGGGGAGATCAGTCCTGGTGTTGAGTGTGTGCGTGTGTGCGTGCATGTGCATGAAAGAGCAAGTAGATCAGTAATGGTGAACCTATGGCACACATGCTGCAGTGGGCTGTTTGTATCATTATAAGCTCAAAAGATTCACCATCAGTGCTATAGATTCTCTGCTTCATGGACCAAAGGAGGGGAGAGGTTGATGCAGTTTTTGCAGGCTTAAGTAGACGTTGAGTAGTTCAAAAATTTTATGGGGCACCCATGTGGGCAGTGGTTTATGGGCAGGGAATGCACATTTGTGGCTCAGGTATATGGAGAGGAACCCACATAAAGCACTAATCTTGAAAATAACTGCCTTTCTTTCTCTCTACTCAGCATTGTGCATATGGGCTGTGGGCAGAGTTGTTTTGGGCAGAAGCAGAGGCCATGACAACTATGTCCTTATTTATATTAGGAATGAATTGGTGTTGTTTCACTTTTTCCCTTCCCTT
>PVLA01009048.1:0-80368 GCA_004027455.1 Hydrochoerus hydrochaeris
TTTCTAGGTTCTTGTTGGATTGTTGAACAGATCTGTTTGCACTCTCACTGCTTTAGTGTCCACTTTGTGTGCTTTAATCCTGTAACTTGAATAACTATTTCTAAAAGAACAATATGTAATGTATCAACTAGTGATTTCTTACTATTTATCTTCTTTTCTTGAAATTCTGTAATATTTCTACCTTTTTCCTGTTTTTTTCTCTTTAAATTAATATATATATTAATAATGGCTACCATAATGCCTCTTGTTATCTTCCAAAGACTTCCCCATATCATCAGGTATAATAAAATTTAACAAAACAGTACAGAACAAAACCAATAAAAACAAAACATTGGAAACATTATAGGACTTCAAAAGAAGATAATAGTCAAACCAGAATGGGTGTCGTAGTGTATCTTAGTCTTCAAAGTAGTTGCCTATACCATCACACTTGACACTATCAAACAAAACAGAATAGAATAAAATCAGTCAAAACAAAACAGTGAAAGCCATACAGGGCTTCAAATCAAGCTAATAGGAAATCAAAAATGGTTACCATAATATACCCTGCTATCTTTGGAATAGCTGTCCATGCCATCAAATCTAATACAAGTAGACAAACTGAAACAGAATAAAAGCAAACTAAACAGAACAATGAAAACAATATGGGTTTCAAATCATGGTAACAAATTAACAACGGCCACTGCCTTCCTTTTTTAGACAATTCATCCTCTTTCACTTTCACAGGATATATTGTACATTTTGGAACCCACTAACTCCTTTAGTCTCTAGATTAGGGAGGCAACCTGCTACTCACCTAAGTGATGCTGACCCTTTTCACTCCTGAGCATGATCTCAAGTCGTATCCATTTACCTACAAGAGCCTCAGTTATTTTTTCTTTATAGCTGAGTAGTTTTCCATTGTATAAAAATGTCAATGGCTTTCTAACCGATCCGCAGCTGATGGACAAGCTACTCCCCCATTTTTTTCTTGTTCCTGTCACATAGAGCATTGTTTTCTGATCTTTGACTTTTAGTCTATAAACCCTCTTTCAGATTAAATGTTTGTTTTATATAAAGCAGATTGAAGGACTCTATCTTCTGATCCAGTCTGCCTGTGTTTCTTTTTATTGGTGAATCAAGGCCATCTATATTAGTGATTATGGCCAACCTACTCTGCCTCATCTCTGCCATGCTATTTTTCTGCCATTGGTTGTCTACTTTTCCCCTTCATTCCACTGTCTGCCCCAATCAGTGAGGCCCCTCTGCCACTGTTCCTGAAACCATGGACTTTATCTCTAGAATGTCCTTCAGTATTTTTTGTAGGGTTGGTTTGGTGGTCATGAACTCCCCCAGTTCCTCTTTGTCATAGAAGCATCTTGGTTCTCCATTAATTTTGAAAAATAGTTTTGCAGGGTACTTCAATCTGGGTTGGAGGTTATTTTCGCTCAGGACTTAGAATACTTCACTCCACAGTCTTCTTGATTTGATGGTTTATGTCAAGAAGTCTCGTGATTCTGATGGGTTTTCCTTTATAGGTAATCTGTTTCTTTTCTCTGATAGCTTTTAATATCCTGTTCTTGTGTTGAATTTCTGAGATCTTGATTATTATATGTCTGGGTTTAGATCTACTTTGATTATAGCTGGCTGGAGTTCTGCATGCCTTATTTATCTGAGTATCACTTCCTTTTCCTATGCTTGGAAATTCTTTATTTCTGTAAATAGCCTTTGTATTTCATTTGTGTTTACCCCTGCTTCTTCACTCACATTTTTTATTCTTAAGTTATACTTCCTCTTGTCATCTTCTAGCCTTTGTATTGTTACTTCCTAGTTCCTTGTTATTTTTAAGAGATCTTTCCTTTTGCAATCACAAGCTGCAAACCTGTTTTCAAAGTTTGATAGTCTATCTTTAGTTTCTTTCAAGTAGTTTTGCCAGCTTTCAATGGAGTTTTTAATTCCCTGGTAATCTCTTTAAATCTGTTTCATGTATTCTAAATCTTTTTTATATTCTTCATTGAAGGTTTCCCTCATTTTTCTATGCTCCTCTATTTTTCCATCTGTGTCTTCTTTAAAGGTACTCAGCAATTCTTTCATTATGTCTCTCATTTCTTCTTTTACCTGAGATAGTATTTCTGCTCTAAGTTCTTTTATATAATGTTGTTTCTTTATTTCATTTACTGTGGCTTCAGAAACTCCAGGTATGTGACTCCCAATCTCTTCATGTTTACATCTCCTGGACCAGTACTGCTTGGGCTGGAGGCCAGAGACTTTCTTTTGCTTCTTCCTCTTGTCATGTTCCTGGCTTCTTCCAGATAAGAGGATAGTGGGGTCCCTGGCACTTCCTGTGTTGGTTATAATTTCTCTGATGTGTGCTGGCTAGGGATATATGACGGTGATGGTGACCATTGGGTGTGCTGGTGTAGGGCTATCAGTGGCAGATAGAGTGCAAGCAGGGATGGAGAAGGCTGGCACCTCCCTCCCAAGCTGGTTAACCATGGTTAGTATGCACCAGGTTAGTATGCACAGGGTGGGTGGAGCTGGTTGGGGATAGCTTTAGGGAAACCTCAGCGGTGGCTGTTAGATTACACACAGGGATGGGACTCAGTCCAAGCAATTTCCACCAGTCTGCTCCAAGACAGGAGTAACTAAATGAAGCTGGCTACAGTTTTGGTTCCAGGTTTATCCTGCCTGACTCCAAAATGGACCCCAGACAATTGTCCACTCCTGTGGGAGGACTGACTCCCCCATACTCACTGCCAGCCAGTACAGTTCTCTGCTCCACTGCTCCCCTCTGCCACCACGAGAGGCCTTCAGGCTTGCCAGCTACCAGCTTCACTATGACTGTACATCCCCAGGTTCCAATAGCACTTCTTGCCCAGTGGTTCTGGCTCCAGGTGAAAGCACCGCCAGCTACCACCTTCTTCTGTTTAAGTTTTATATTCCTTTTTATTCTCTCTGTGGGCTTCAATTCTCATTCTTGGTTCTTCCTGGGTCAAGAGAATGCACTTCTTTCCTTCTTGTCTTCTCCAGAATGCTATATTCCAGCATCTGGACTGTTTCTCCCAGGGAGGCTGTTTACTCTGCTGCTTACTCTACTGTGAACTTCTTGTTATTTAAGAGTGGGCACCTCAAAAGATATGGACATTCCTACCATGCTGCCCAGAAAGACCTAGCAGGATAGTCATCATCCAGTCTCATGGGGGTGGAACACAGGTACCCTGAGCTAGGAGCTGGATTTCTTTTGGGGTTTTGTTTTTTGTTTGTTTATTTTTTTTATTTTTTCTTTGTACCAGGGATCAAACTCATAACCTCATGCTTGACAAGCAGGCACTTATGCTGCTGAGCTAAATCCCCAGCCCTTCACTACACAAAATTTGAAGCCACTTGTTTTGGGGTTGATTAGGTCTGGTGTTTTGTTTCAGTATTTTAATTGGTTGGTTGGTTTGATTTGGTTTGATTTTGGCTTTGCTGTTTGTTTGTTTGTTTGTTTGAGACATAGTCTTGCCATGTAGCCCATATTGGCTTCAAACTTATGACCCTCCTTCTTGCCTCAGCCTACTGAATGCTGTAGAGTAAGAAGCATGTGATTAGACCAGACCAGAGATGGAAACCCCCAAACACTTACCAATCTCCCATGAAATAAAACAAGCCCTTACAGTCTAGCACTAGATTTTTTTCTACAAGAGATTTTTCTACAAGCCTACCGGATACTAGCAGATCTACTGTGTGTTTCTGTGATCAAATGTCAAAAGATAAAATTATAATGAATTTAGCTTCAATGGAAGATTATTGAGATTCTAGAATCAAACAACATTTAAGTTTATAAAGTAGAATAAGTATCCCAGTGAGCTGAGCAAGGACAGGCTAGTTGTGTAATCAGAGATGAAGAAAGCAGAAACAACACAAAATAAGTTGATCATTTCATAGCTACTTTCCTCATAAAGTAATAATGGGGAAACAAAACTAAAGGAAAACCACTGTCTAACATTGAGTTACTTTGGTTATACTTCAGGTTATACTTATGTTAAGGATTAAAACAGAGGAATCTTCATTATCTTGCTGACTGAAGCTGATCTACTGGAATTTGGTTATTATCTTTCATCCTCCTGAGATATTAGAAAGTCAGAAAAACAGCTTAGCTTGGGGTGACAAGGAACTTAGCATGAATAACTCTATTTTAGTTTGGGTGATTGGGCGATGTACAGAAGCTTTGTCCATTCCAGTGGCCTCCTATAAACTTTATTTAACACAAATTTAGGAAATACCAATAGATTCAGTAGGACTTCTCAGTCTTACGACATTAACATCATCCTCAGCAAACTATGCAGAGGCTCTTGGATATGAAATAACATCAACCTACTTGAACCCAAAGCCTCTTTGAAAAGAAGCATCAGCATTCTACAACTGCTAGGAAAGTGTTTCACTAGGCCAGTAGTGGCAAACCTATGGCATGTGGCACACAAGCCTGTGGCACTTGGTCTCAAAAGGGTTCACCATCAGTGCTCTAGGCTTACCTACTGCCTCACCTTAGTTTTATCTAAACTGCTGAGCAGAGTAGTTAAAAGCTTGGATTCTGGAATCCAACTGCATTCAAGGTCTACCTCTAATACATCCCAGCTGGGTAGATGAGCAGGTGTCAGTGAGTTCCCAGATTTGCTCTTTTGTCTGTAACAGATCCCAATGGGACCTCTCTCACAGTTTTCACAAGGACTGAGTAAAACAAGGAAGGCAAAATACCTAACTCAGAGTAAGCAATCCATAAATGTTAGTGAATATTTCTGCCAGTGAGAAAGAAAGTCAGAGTGAAAAAGGTTTTATTTATTGACAACTGCTCTTGGAGTCCACACCATTGGGAAGAAAGGGATAGAAGAGATGGCAAGTAGAAGTGCAATGAAGCCCAGTGGAAGTCAACCCTCAAAAAATCTAGAGCCAGACTAGGAATTCTAACACTGCGGAACTGTCCCTGGGTGGGGTCAGAAGATCAACTCTTTGCAACTTTCTGTGGATCAAGGAAGGCTGACCTTGGGCAAGGCAGCTCTCCTTAGCTCAGACAGCCCCTGGAGGGGCCTCAAGTTCTCACAGCAACAAGGACAAGAAGATCCTCATCCAAGATGGGGTGGGGTCTTGGCAATGCACACATCGCCCACATAGCATACACCATGAAAAAAGCAAAAGATCAAAAAATAATAAGCAAAAAATAATAAAAAGTCAAATCTTCCCTTTACCTTTTGGGAAGGAAATGGGGTATTGTGCAGACATCAACCAAATCCAGTCATTTATTCATTCATCATGTATTAATGCCCACCATGTGCCAGGCCCTGGAGTTTAGGGCTTATGAATCAGGTGCTGATTCTACAGCAATCATCATAATATTTTCTCTGTACTACTTTTAAAAGCATGGAATTAAAGATAATGGAAACAGAGAAGAGATATGAAATTTCTTGAAGCCAGGACATATTCTCAGGTCATCAGTCACTTGTCAGCCCAGTATGAAAAGGTGTTAATTTCAATGAAGAAAAGGACATTGCAATTTTTTTCCCACAGTAATATATCAAGCTGTTCTTCTGTGACTTAGCATGCTTGGCAAACTGTGTATGCTGCACGAAATTGAATTCCAGGGTTTACGGAAGCCTGGGTAGGCTCAAGGTACACAAGGATTTATTGCTTTAAGTACTTAAAATGCTTCCCACTAAATTTGTCGTGATCTTCTCCCCTTGCCTGTGGCCCCACGTTAACCACAGCCCAGGCTGAGCAAAGGTTAACAACACATGAAATAAAACAAAAGCAACCCCAAGGAGACAGGTCCCTGCCTCATGGAGGCTTGGCTACCTTTCAGGAATGACAAAGTTCCTTTCTCCATACAAGTAGCTTCAGTCTTTGGTGCCCAGTTCCCCCACCCCCACCAGATTCTTCTCATCACTTGCATATTTTGGTTAATAGTCCTTCAAGCATTGTTCTCCTTTACCATAAGGTAACACACTTTCCCCACCAATCTTCCTGTCTGTGTTAAAGATATTCAGGACACAACACTATTTGACCATAGGAGATGAGAACATTCCATTCCAAAACATTCCCCTGTGACAAAAAGTTCATTTTCATCTGATTTATACTCTGAGTCTATAATTTTCCCCAAAAGGCTTGTTCCCCAGTTAGTGAGAATTATTGGGAAATGGTAGAAGCTTTAGGAAGTGAGATCTTTTTGGAAGACATAGGTCGCTAGCAATGTGCCTTGAAGATTACTTGAGGATCCTGGACACTTGACCCTCTCTGCTTCCAGCCACCATATGGTATGCAACTTTGCTCTGCTATGCCATTTCGCCACAATATTCTGCCTTATCACAGGCCCATAAACAGTGGTGCCAAGCAATCATGGACTGACCATTCTGAAACCATGAGCTCAGAATAAATGTTTCTTCCATTAGATTTTTTTTCTCAGGTATATTGTCACAGCAGTAGAAAACTAACACCAGCACATAATTTTGGGTAAAATCAGACACAGGTGCAGTTCTGCAAATAAGAGCTGAAGTTATTCCTTTTTTAAGGAAAACTGCCATCCATAAAGAAATCTTCTTTGGAAAAGTATCTTTTTCTCTGCACCAGGAAGAAAGAGATTATTAAATCACTAGAGACTCTGTCAGTTGCTAAGTTATGAACTAAAACCTTCCTAACAAATCTTAATCTTGTTGCAGTGTTTTACCTGGCTACCTCCCTATAACCTTGCCTTTCCCTACACTCTTCTGTTCTTGACTGAGATCTACTCTTGAGATTTTTTTTAACTCTTTGAGAGTCCCCTGAATATAGTAGTCTCCACTTACCTGGAGTTTTGCTTTCCATGATTTCAGCTGCATGCAGCCAACCACAGTAAATGAGTATTAAATGGAAAATTCCAGAAATAAACAGGCCATAAATCTTGAACTTCACATTTTTCTGAGCAATGTGACAAAATCATGTACCATACCAGACCATGAACCACCTCTTTATCCAGTGTACTTCCTACTCTACTTGCTACCCATCTATTAGTCACTTATTTGCCCTCTCACTGTCAGATCAGCAGTTGTGGTATCACAGCCTTTGATTCTAGCAACCCTAGTTTACTGAGAAATGGCCCCAAGGCATGAGAGTGGAGCTGCAATTCAGAAACGCCAGACAAAAGAATTAGAGGGCTTCTTTTCAGCAAAAAGGTAAAAATCTTCTACTTAATAAGGAAAGAAAAAATTCATATACTGAGGTAATTAAGATCTATGATAAGAATGAATCTTGCATCCATGAAATTATGAAGAAAAGAAATGCATGCTTTGGATTTGATGTCACACCTCAAACAGCTAAAGATACAGCCATCATTTATGTAGGGGCTTAGTTAAGATGAAAAATGCACTGAAACTGTGAACAAAAGCCGTGATCAGAAAACATATTCAGGCTGGTGGCAATGGGTTGCACTACAAAGCATCGCTTCCATGCAAAGATTTCTGTGGGGATCTTGTGAAACAGATGACCCTGAGCCATTTACTTAACTGTTATTACTATGTCCTATAATTGTTCTCTTTATTATAATTGCTACTAAACCCTTACTGTGCCCAGTTTATAAAATAAACTTCATCACAGGTATAAAAGCACAGAAAACACAGCACCATATATAAAGTGTTTGGTACTATTCACAGTTTCTGGGGTTCTGGTAACATATCCCCTGAGAATAAGGGGACCATTGCATCTCCCATGCCCAGAGGAGGTAAGCACATTACGAGACTTCTGTTTTTTTCTTGTTAACCTGTCTAGAGTCCCAGCCAAGAACTACAGAAGGTAGAAAGAAAATTGTTTTCCCCTTCTATGATGACCTGTCAAGAAGCCAGCAAGCTCATCTGCATGTAATAAGTCACATTAGCATGGCACCATTTCAATTTACAACCTGTTTGAGGTATTAAAACTGGCCAAGAGACAGGCACTGCAGAAGCAGTCACTCTCACTCCAGAGTTCAGGGTACTGAGGCCCAGAAAGATATGATTTGTCCCAGGTCACAGAACAAAAAGGCAAAAGTTTTGCAAAGCGTTCAGTGCCACAAATTAGACCACTCACTGTCTTTTAGTCACAGGAACCAGTCCGGGCATTGGCAGTGTACTTGTTTCTTAGCAGGACAACTGGTCATAGCCATGGACTGGTAGCTTACCTGGAAATACACAGCAAGATGCCCAGCCCCCACCCCAGAGGAGTCCATGTCTGTATGTAACCAAGAGGTTAAAATGGATTTGTTCTTTGCATTGTCTTTTGTCCATTCTTTCATTGATGGACAGTGAAGGTTGTCTCCAAGATCTAGCTATTACAAATTGTTCTGCCATAAACATAGGTGCACATATGTCATTGTGGAATGATGTTTTTAATTCTTCTGGGAAGATACCGAGGAGAATAGCTGGGGCAAAAGACCTCCAATCCTAATTTTTTGAGGAATCTCCACACTGATTTTCATAGTGGTTGCTCCAGTTTACACTCTCACCAACAGTGGAGAAGGCTTCCTTTTTCCCCAGTGCCCTGCCAGTATTTGTTATTGGTTGATGTTTTGATATCAGCCATTCCTTCTGGAGTGAGTACCTGAGCATTGTTTTAATTTGCATTTCTTAAATGATCAGTGATATTGAACATTTTTTCATACACTTTTTTGGTGTTTCTATGTCTTCATGTGAAAGGTGTCCATTCATCTCAGATGCCTATTTTTGGGTTGAGTCTCTAAATTGGGGGGGGTGTCTGATTTTTTAAATTTTTTTATTTTTATATTCTAGATAGTAATGCTTTGAGAAACAGCTGGCAAAATTTTTTTCCCACAATCTTGAGTTGTCTCTTCACTCTGTTGGTGGTTTCTCTTGCTATGCAGTTGTTGATTCTTTGTGATGGTTTCTGTACAGTCAGGGTTTTATTCATAAAGTTTTTGCCTATTATCAGTGTCTTGAAAAGTTCTACCTATTCTGTCTTCTTGCAGATTTAGTGTTTCTACTTTAAGATTTACATTTTTGATCCAGTTTGAATGTAGTTTAGTGCATGGGAAGAGAAATGGGTCTAGTTTTAATCTTTGGCATGTGCAAAGTCAGTTTTTCTTTCTAGCACCCTTTATTAAAGAGGCTATCTTTCTTCCTGTGAACATGTTTGGCTCCTGTCAAAGATAACATGGCTGAATATATCTGGAGTTTTTTCTGCATCTTCAAATCTGTTCCAATAATCCTCAGGCCTGGTTGTTTTGTTGCTGTTGTTGAGGTTTTTTCCTTCTTCACTTTTTTTTCTAGTACCATGCTGGTTTTATCACAGAAGCTTTGCAATATAATTTCAAGTCAGGGATTCTGATGTTCCCTGCCTTGCCTTTGTTGCCAAGAATTACTTTTGCTCTTCCAGGTCTCTTCTGGCTCCAAATTAAGTTTAGGATTATTTTCTCTACTTTGGTGAGGTATGTTTTGATAGAGACTGCATTTAGTCTATATAACAATTTTGGAAGTATGGCCATTTTCACTATATTGATTCTTCCTACCCAAGAAAAGGGATATATTTCCATTTTCTGATATCATCTTTGATTCCTTTCCAGAGTACTGTAGCTTTCAGTATAAAATTATTTTACTTCCTTCTTTAGATTGATTCCTAAGTATTTCCTTTTTTGGATGCCACTGTGAAAGGTATGGTTTCCCTAATTTCTCTCTCAGTAAGTTTGTTATTTGTGTACAGGAAGGTTATGGGCTTTTTAAGGGTTTATTTGGTATCCACCTATGCTACTGAATTTTGCTATTGAATCTAAACATATTTGGTATCTTCAGGCTCTTCTACATAGAGTATCACATCATCTGTGAATAATAATTTCTCTTCCTTTCCTATTAATATTGCTTTTATTTTTTTCTCTTGTCTCATTAATCTGGCTAATGTTTCCAGAACTGTATTGAATAAGAGTAGTGACAGTGGACATCCTTATCTTGTTCCTGATTTTAGAGTGAAAGCTTTGTTTTTGACCATTTAGTCAAAGATCCAGAGCCAGAGATCTGAGCATCTCTTGCAAGGTTGACTATATGCAATGTAGTAAATAGGGGGGATTTCCTTCTACCATCTCTTTGAAGGCAAATATTGCTATCACTGTTTTGCTTTGTTCTTGTTAATGGTACTGCTCTATTGAATATTCTGTTTTGGTAAGTTCTATAATGTTCTGTATTTCCTTTGATTCTGATATACCTGATTGAAAGAACAACTATTGTGAAGAAAACAAAATATACTATGATACCTATTACTGTTATCTTGGTAACGTGTGAAGTTCTGTACTAATTTCACTACAATGTCTCAGTTGGCTTTGTTCCATCTTGCTCTGTGGTATTTTACTACTTTAAAAAATAAAATAAATATTTTTTTAAAAACCATCTATTCCAACTTTCTACATGATTTTTATCATGAATGGGTGTTGGACTTTGTCAAATGTTTTCTACATCTAGTGAGATGATTGTGTGGTCTTTGTTCTTGGTTCTGTTGATACTGTGTATTATGTTTATTGATTTGTGCACTGTTGAACTATCCCTGCATCCTGAGATGAATCCTACTTGGTCATGGTGCATAATCTTCACAATGATTTGCTGCGTTCTGCTTGCCAGTATCTCATTAATGATTTCTGCACCTATGTTCATGAGGGAGACTGGCCTGTAGTTCTCATTTTTTTTTTTTCGGTCGGACCCTTCTCTGATTTAGGTATCAGGGTAATGCTTTTTTTTTTAATCAGTACCAGGGATCGAACTCACGACCACGCACTTGCAAAGCAGGTGTTTATGCCGCTGAGCTAAATCCCCAACACGTAATGCTTGTTTCTAAGAATGACTTTGGGAGTGTTGCTTCTCTTTCAATTTCATTAAAGAGTTTGAGAAGTACTGGCATTCGGTCTTCTTTAAAATTCAGCAATGAATCTGTCAGGGCCTGGGCTTTTGTCAGTAGGTTTTTTATTACATTTTCAACTTCATTGACTGATACTGAGCTATTTAGAATATATCTTCTTATTTAGCTTTGGTAATTAATATGTATCTGGAAATCTGTCCATTTCTTCTGTTTTCCATCTTATTAAACATACGTTCTCAAAATAGGCACAGATGATCTTCTAGATTTCTACCAGATCTGTTGTGATTTCATCCTTTTTATTCCTAATTACATGAATTTGAATCTTTTCTTTTTTGATATAGTTGGCTAAGAATTTATTGATTTAATCTTTCAATTCACTGACTCTTTGTATTGTTTTCTTAGTATTCACTGAATTAAATTTTGTTCTGATTTTTATAATTTCCTCCCTGGTACAAGCTTTGGACTTGACTTGCTCTCATTTTTCTAGAAGATTGGGGATCAACATTAGGGTGTTAAGATCACTCTGTTTTTCCAATGTGGGAATTTATCACTATAAATTTCCCTCATAAGGTTGCTTTCATTGTGTTCCATAAATTCTGATATGCAGTATTGGTATTATATTTTAATTGTAGAAAATGTCTAATTTTTTTTATTTTCATCTATGACCCATTAGTTGTTCAGGAGGGTATTATTTAATTTCCATATGTTTGTGAAGTTCTTATGCTTTCTTTTGCCACTGCTTTCCAATTTCATTGCACTATGCTCTGATAATACACGTGGAATAATTTTTTTCATTTACTTAAGCTAGTATGTGGTCTATTATGGAGAACATCTTGTGTGCAGCTGAGAAGAATGTGTATTTTGATTTTCTGGGATGGAACACTCTGTAGACATATACTAAGTCCATTTTTCAAAAGCATGAGTCAGCTTTGATATTTTATTGCTGATTTTTGTCTGGTTGATCTATTTTTGACATTTCTGAAATTTTTAGTTTAATTCCTTGTTTGATGTTTGTAACTTGTTTACAGTAGGTACCTTTATTTCTAGTATAGAGAACACTTAAGAAATGACTACTTCTCAGAGATGTCTTCCAGGTGTAAATGGTTTTTTTGGTTTTGAGTCTGTTGCAAGATCCTGCCTCTTCAAATTATTGGGGAATTGGGGATGAGAGGTTACTGCTCACTTGGCCCAGCTCCTGGTTCTTTGGTACTGCACTGTAATACTGTTTATCACCCTCAAGAATTCTCAGTCTTGGCATGTAAGGAAGAACAACTGATTAGAACAATTATGTCACCTTGGCTAAAGCAGTTCAATAAGTAATAAAAATGACAAGCTGTGGCAACAATTAATTTGCTTTATGGTATGAACAGGATTTGTAGTCGTGTAACAAAATCTGCAAGAAATCAGAAAATTGTGTACATTAAATATGCCCTCAATATGGTGATTTTGCACTCAGGGAGAAAATTTTTAAAAGGTTAGTAGAAAAATAGAGAAATAGAAAGGAAAGGGATTAGAGAAGCAAGGCTAGAGGACAAAGGAAGATTATGCAAGCTTTGGGAACTGGTAAAGAAGAGAGAAGGTAGAAACAGAGAAAAACAGCAAAAACCTAGGAGCAATGTTCTCATGTTCTCATTCATAGATATAAGAATAAACAATCAAAAGGCAAAAAATAAATATAAAGAAAAAAAGAGTCCACTTCAGGATGTGTCTCTGCTGTCACAGGTTGACAAAGTAGGCAGACACAGCCTGGATCCATGTTGACTGACTCCAGCCAATCCAGCAGTAGAATTATGGTGGTGACAGATAATCCCAGCAAACCCAGGCCTTTAGTGCTTCCAAAATTCATGCTTCTTCTGGCTGTGAGGTTGGGACCTGAGTTTTTCAGCCCACAACTCTCCAAGAGCCTCCTGCTGGCTTGATTTCAGCTGTGCATCACCCTGACATTTGTATCCACTAGATGGAGCCAACTCATACCTACTCTGAGTTCTGTGCTCAGTTCACCCCTTTCCAAAATGGCTAGCATTCCATCAGCCTATCCCGGGGTGATATCTGAACCCTAATAAGTTACCAGCCATTGCATTCTGTTTCATTCCACTGGTGCATTTCTCTGTGAGGGCCTCTGGGGTCACCAGTGATCGCCTGAAACTGCAGGTTCAAGCGGCCTCCCCTGTCCACGCTGAGCCAGGGCTCAGGGAAAAACCATCACTGGCCACCTCCCTCTTCTGCATTGTGGTTCCTCTCTTCACTCTCCCCATGTGTGGGCTGATTCTTGGTTCAGCTCCTTGCCAGATCCCAGGGACCCACTTCCCTCCTCCTTTTCTTCCTCATGCTGCTATATTCTGGTATCTGGATTCCAAATATCATGCAGGCTGTTTCTCCACTGCATGCCTCTCTGCCATCTTCCCAGAAGTCAGTCTCTCAGATTTTATGAGGTACATGGGGTCAGACAGACCTCATCCTCTGGTAAAGGTTTTAGTAATATCAGCCAGGAGGTGAGTTCCGGCTCCTGAGCTGCTTGACTTTTCACTCACATGGGGGACTAACTGCCCTCCCAGTTTGGTCAAATTCTGAATAAACTCATTTTTCCACTTTTATGAGCTTTTCTCATACTCTTGGTGGCAAATGGGCAAGCAAATCTATATAGCAGGATCCCAGACTCAGGCCTGATCAAGCTTTATCAGCAACATAAATTCATGTACAAATATATTATTCCATCTGCACCCAACTGAAGTCAAAATTGTTTTTTGTTTTTTCTTCAACCAAAGCATGAATAAAAATTTTAGAACAAAATAATATAGTTTTAATTTTAGTATCACTATGCAAAGCAAACTTAGGAAATTTTGGTCTATCAAATCTAAATTTTCTTCTTGTAACCTGAAGTTCTTTCCAAGCAACCTGCTAAGAATACACCCCCGATAAAGGTTCTTTCTCTCCACAAATGTGCCCTGATTGCCTGTGGTGGGCCAGGCACTGTGCTGACCTTCTGAGATAGCAGAAGGGAGGCAGGCAGATTCCTGCTCTCAGGGAGTCCACTGGTCTGGCAGGATAACAGTCTCCACAAAGAAGCACAAAGCACAACTCAGGAAACGCTGTTCTTTGTAACTCTGTTGGTGGGAGTTTAAAATAGTACAACCTTTTGGAAGGGTAATTTAGCAGTAGCTATCAAAATTGTAAATGTATATACCTTCAGATCCAGCAGATGCAAAAAGCTTTAAAAAACTAAAATGGTAGATAATAAAACAAAGCCATAGAGTCATATGGGAGAGCATAATCATTGGAACATAGCAAAAAAAAGAGGAAGAAAGGAGGAAGAGGGGTAAAGAGGAAATGAATGCTAAAAGGTAAGCTTAGTCATATAAAACTTGAAGAGCTTCTTTGACCATTCATTCATTTGTGAATTAGGCATCACCAAGCCATACACAGTTCAGTACTACAGGACAGTGTAAGTGGAAATTTTCATAAGATATCAGAGGAAGCCCAAAAAAAGTTACATTTGACTAACCCTAATAGAAGTTAGTTTGGTTTCTGATGTTAAGCTGTTTTGGAATTCAGTTTGCTTTCATAGGTACCCAAGGAACTGTAGCCATTTCAGCTTAATGTCCTCATGATTAAACTTTTTTTTTTTTTGGTCTAATGGACTCTATTTTGTAGTGGTGTTTTACCAGTAAGGAAAAAGGAAAAAAGGGAAGGAGAGAGGAAAATTCCAAATAACCATTAGACAAGTATAGTTTAAAACTTTATGGCATATTCTATGTAATCAACATATTAGATAGGTCTATATGTACTAACTCAGAAAAGTGTTAATAAATGTGCGGAACAAAAACAAAACAAGTTTAAAACTATGCATGTGTTGTATCTATATATGAGTAAAGCACATGTAAATGTGTCTATTTAAAGGCAAGAAAAAAATAAGCAATGTTACTTACATTGGTTTGTTTTGATTGGCTTTATTCTGTTTTATTTTTTCTTGGTTTTAGTCTCTTTAAAATAAAACAAAAATCAGGAAGGATAGGAACCTGTTACCAGCGAGTATGTGCAAAGTGGCAAAGGAGTGATTTTAACTGTTAAGTGCCTGAACTATTTGCAATTAACATCAGGGATATCATGCTGAAAACCTGATTTACCAAAATGCTGTGACCGAAGAAGAGGAGAGTGCTATTCCTGAGCACAAAGCCAAAGTCAGTCCTCCTTTTACTTCTTGTCCTCTGAACGTGCTTATCCTTTAACTGCAAGAGGTCCCAGCAAGATCAAGCATCCTGCAATTTCTAACCCCACCTAGTGGTGAGCACAGGGAAATCTAAGAAACCAAACCATGAGTAGAGAAATACCATACTTTATCCTTTTTTGCCAAAAGAAGGGTGAATATGATGGATTTTGTAGCTAAATGCATAACCAGTCACTTATCCATGGGGTTGTTGAGGGGGAAGTGAGCCATGTGCAAAGGTCATGATTCCCACTTCACACACTCAGCTGTGCAAGATACACAAGTTCCTTGTTTTTCATAACTCACAAAAATGTCTATTGTGAGCTCCTGTTCTGCCAAGATGGCAGATCTCTTCAGTCAATATAGAAACGACTGTTCTACATCCACCATAACACCTCTACCCACACTGGCACATTGTAGCCCCAGGGTTGCGTCCTGGAAAGATTCCCTCACACCTTTTTAAAGACCAATTATTCAGACACTTGTTAAAGAAGGAAAGCCGGAATCTACTGCAGTGGGATCACACAGCCAGGGAAAAAGATTAGGTTCAGCTCCAGGTACAAGGAGGACAGTGGGGATTTATAGGCAAAGAGGAAGTTGGAGGTCAGTGAATCAAAAGTTACTGAGGAAACATCAAGGCTAAAGGGACTCCTACTAACCAACATCCCGTGGCTCTTGCTGAAGATAGACCTTGCTGGTAAGATAAGATGAGGAATCTGATCAGATTAAGAGTAGTCAGATACCAAGGATAGGGGATTGTTGCAAAACTGACTCAGCAGAACTTTTGCTAAAGGTTGAGTAACCAGCCCAAGGACAGAGCCAAAAGCCTGCGCCTGGAAGGCTTGGAGGAGTTATCACCAGCTCATGTGGATTCTTAGCCACACATAAAACAGAAATCAGAAACCAGCTAGTTCCAAAGAGAAAATAAAATAAAATAAGTTTACTGTAGGAAAGAAACATAGCTAGCTGCCAAGTAGGCAGTTGGGGGGAGAGGGGACGGATTGCTCCATGTAGAGAGACCTTAGGGACCAGGGATGATAGCTGTTCCACAGACAGCAGTTCAGTACAAAAACAGCACTTTACTTTTCCCTCTCCTCAGAGGAGTTTCACTAATTATTTATGGATTTTTAAAAAGTAGAGCAGGAGGCTGGTTGTGGTGCCGCACACCTGAAATCCCAGCACTTGGGAGGCTGAAGCAGGAGGATCCCTTCAATTTTGTAGCCTAGGCTATAAAGTAAGTCCAAGGCCAGCCTGAACTGCATAGTGAGACCTTGTCTCAAAAAGAAAAAAAAAATTGTTAACTGAAAAAAAAAAGGAGCAGGGGCCTCCAAACAGGGTGGCATTTAGTTACTTTCATCAGTGTCTCCCAGTTTGCCAGCATGTCTTACTTCCTTACAACAAGGAAGGAAGTGTCCTGCATCTATGATCAACTCTTTGCTTTTCTTCCCTTCTTTTCAGCCAGAAGTGCAGCTGCCTACTTGTTTGCTGTTGGGTGCCACCTCAAAGTTCTGTGAGCTCCCTGCCTCAGTTATACACCTGGACTTCAGAATCAGGCCACCTAAGTCCAAATCCACCTCTGTAGATTTTTCACTGTGGCTCTGAGCAAGTGACTCAATCCCCTGCGAGCCCTGTCAGTTCCCTGCCTGCAAGCCCTACTCTAGCTACTCCGCTCAGTCCTCATGCTCGGCTACTTCAGACCCAATGACCTCTCTTGCTTTCAAACCACCTTTGCCTCTCTCCAACAAGACTGGCTGCACAGTGCCAGTGTCCCCCTGTGTGCCTTTCCAAGGGCTGAGCCCAGGTCAAGACATAACTCCTCACTCTGGGTCCACTGTTCTTCTTGCCTCCGCCTTCCCTCTCCTTCCTACACCTCAGGGAATTTTCTCCTCATCTGAACAAGACTGTGGAACAAGTAAAGCCCTGTGCCCCAACTCTCCCAGTGTCAGCTGGTGGGAGAATGTTATGGCTTGTGTCTCCATGAGGTGGGGTTTTTCAGAAGTGGCTGGGTCGACAGTGAGAAGCCGGGCTTGATTCACAGTGCAACACTAGGCTCAAGGGCACTGGGGTTAAGGGTGTGAGAGCTACCCACCCCAAGTAGCCCAGATAAAATATAAGGAATAGAAAGCACAGTGGTCCACCATTGTTGCTTTGCTACCTTCTCTCCAACGTGAGCTGTTTCTCCTCTTAGATGATCCTCTGCCATGTTACCCTGCCATGGAGCCAGCTGATTAAGGACTGAAACCTCTACAAATTGTGAGCCAAATAAATCTTTCCCCTTTTAACTTTGGGTGTTGGGTGTTTTATCTCAGCAACAAGCTAAGTAACTAAGACAGAAAACGAAAAGGCTAAGTTCTGCCCCAACCTCCCTAAAATAAGGAAACACAGGACATGGCAAAACCAGGTGCTGTGCAGGGATGGAGGAGAGGAAACCTACGAAGGGAAAGAGCCAAAGGTGAATGCAGCACAGAGAGTGACGGCTGGCTATTTGGTGCATTGTGCTCCAGACTGAATGTCTAATAATGAGCTAACTGCTTCCCGTTTCTTTTTCTTTTTCCTTTTTTTTTTTTTTGGTGTGTGTGTGTGTGAGATGAATTGTCTATGTATTTAAGAGTCTTGGGACCATAAAACCTCAGAATTTTAAATCTGGAAAATACTAAGAAACAGCATTCACATTTATTATACTATCAAAAATTAATCATTGTTCACTTAATCATGACAAGAAAGAAATATGGTCTTTGAAGAATCAATAAATGGAGGTCTTACAGCGCTTTATTCTTTTTAAATTATGAATATTAGTATATATACAGTAATGACTGATTTAAGACAGTCTTTTTAAATGTTTTATATATTGTCTTGCACGTGTTTGTGTTAAATAATTATATTTGTTGGGGAAATTGTTACATTGTATCTTAATATGTTTGATCTCCTCACAACATTCCCATTCTGCTTTCTCCATGTCCAAAAAAAGTCTCATTCTCTGTTTCCTTTATTTATTTGATCTTTATTTATATGGGGGGACTCTCATATAAGAGAAACTTGGCAATATTTAACTTCTGATTTAATTCACTTAACATTATGATCTCAAAATAAATCCATTTTCCTTCAAATGATTGAATTCTTTATGACTGAGTGTGTCTCTTTACCACATCTTCTGCATCCATTCATCAGTCCATGGATATCTAAGCTATTTGCATAGTTTGAATTGTGAATTATACTCATATAAACATTATGGAATATCTTTAAATATTTTAGGAAGAGGTGTAGCTATGTCAAATGCAATTTCTACTTTTAGTTTTTTAAAGAATCTCCATTCTGATTTCCATAGGGGTTGTACCTGTTTACATTTTCACTAACAATATAGGAGGGTATTTTCCCCACAGCTTTTCCAGTGTGTGCACACCACATGAGTGTGCATGTATATGTGTATATGTGTGTTCTTGATGGTAGTCATCTGGAATGGGGTAAGACTGAATCTCAGTTTTGTTTTAATTTGTATGTCTCTAGTGGATAAAGATGTCAAACAATGTTTTATGTACTTATTTTGAGAAGCACCTCAGTTCATTTTTCTTTTTTTTTTTTTTTTTTGATCATTTGTCTTTTGTGGATCTGATTTTTTAGTTCTTTACATATTCTAGATACTAATTCTCTATCAGAAAAGTAGCTTAGAAAAAACTTTTCTCCCATTCTGTAGATTATCTCTTCACCATGTTGTTTCTTTTTTTCATTTTGCTTTAGGAATAATAGACTCTATCTCCGAGAGCCATGGTGGGAAGGAAGTAAGATAATGCAATGTGACACCAGGCACTGAACCATCTGCTAATCTTCCCACTCCACTTAAAACTGAAGACTGAAATTTAACATCAATCCATTGGAATTCATTTTACAGTGCTTAACCCACTACCCTTTGCCTGAAGATGGGAAAGTTCAATTATCCAAGCATGACTCTCATGCTAACATCACTTACTCTAAAGGATGAGAGACTGAGAACAGTGTTGCCTTCTATAGCTGAGCCTCTGGAAGAAATTTCCAGGTCACCACCTCTTTAGGGATTATACAACTTTTTCCAGTGCTGAGAAATGCAAGGCTTGGCACTTGTGGCAGTAACTACTTCAGGACTCGTTGGGGCTTAATCTCACAGCTCGCTCAGAAAAGTCTTTACACTTGAATCCTATGACACCTTGTGCCAAGGGGCAAATCTCTCCTAAAAACAGATGAAGGAAGTACAGTAGTTCTTCCCTGCTTGAGCTATAGTGAGAGATGCCTCCTGATCACTGGGCTTCCTTTAATGTTGGAGCCAGCTTTGTCTACTCCCAGTTTTAAAATGCAGGATCCCCAGGTGGGCTTGTTCAAACAGCCTGTGGGCCCCAGCCCCACTGCCATAGATTTGCATGTCTAACAATTCCTAGGCAATGCTGATGTCTTGGTGGGAGACCTGTCCAAGAACCTCTAGATTAGGAAAATTTGTAAATTCCCTAACTAGGAGGGCCAGCAGGAACTCTGAATTAAGACAAGAAATTTGCATATGTAACCAGTTCCCCCTGGGGAAGCCTACAGATATCTACCAATTAGAACTGAATGAATTATGGGAAATATGCTGTAGATACAATTGATACAACTCAACACCCTGTCAGTCATGTTGCCATTCATGCTCTGGAAGACCCAGCGGGTGGCACTCTAGCCGTAGCATACATTTCAAACCCTTATGCTCAACATATTCAGAGGCCATGTCATATCCTTTCTTCCTGTGTCATTTTGCTTACCATCAGCATGAGCCTGCTTGCAATGAGTGCATGTTCACTCTTTAAAATTCATTAATTCAGCTGCTTTTTCCTTACCACTGAGTGCAACATTCAGTTCTCTGTTCATCATACACAAGAAACTGCAAGCTGCCCCAGGACCCCATCACACATAGTATCAGTTCCATTTCCTGTAACCAGGACACCCAAATGTTCCCATTTCTATTACAAAATACAGAAATACAGAAAAGAAACTAGAAGACCTAATACCTACTATGTGCCAACCACCCTGCTAAGTGTTTCACTTGTTCTTTCTCTCACAACCCTCCGCAGCAAGTACTATCATCATTCTCATTTACGCCAAGATGCACAGGCTCCAAACCTAGGAATGTAACTCCGCAGACACAGAAGCTGATGCGCACACACATTCACCCAGAACTCTGGCCCAGCTATAGCAGTCCTGGCTCAGGAATCCTCTTATTCTGCCCAGGCACAGACTTTCCTGCTCCATCTTTATCCTAAAAGTAGGGGAGAAAAAAATCAACTTCCCACTCCTAAGAAATAACCTTGAGGAGCAATTGTGCTCCATAATACTTTAATTGGACAAGAGCTCTCCAGATTAGGCCTCCTGAGCACAGCAGGGAATCACTTCTATCTGCCTTTTAGAAAATGTGCTCAGCCTGGATTGCATATCAATGCTCTTAGGGTAATGCCAGAGAATTGCTCTCAAGACTTTCCGCCAGCGCCAGCGGGTCAGCACTCACACACTGGATGCTACTCAGGGGGCCTGATTCAGGCTCCTTTCCAGTTCCATGCCAGCTTGCTCCCCACCAGGTCCCAGAGAGCACAGCGGGAGGCTGTGGTCCAGGCAGACAGAGGCACGCATGTCTCCTGCAGCAGCCCCTAGGGTTTCTCAGAGTAGGTAGGCAGAGACAGGAAGACTGGCCAGAACTTCGAGGGCATAAAACCTAGGAGGAGACAGGATTCTAACAGAAAAGCTGATTTCCAGCTAGAAAGAACTGGGAACTCGTGTCCGGACCCACTCAAGCTGTACACACCAGGCTGGCCACTGTGAACTGCGGGGCTCTCAAATCTGCCCTGGTTAGACAATGACACCACTTATGGAGCACTTTTTGAGTGCCAGCCACTACACTACACATGCTTATAGATTATTTTTAAAAGACTCTTATTAGACACAGATAACTTCCCATTTTTAAGGGACAAACCAAGGCTCCAAAAGATAAAACTGGTTTCCCTAACAGCAAATGACAGAACTGTCACCTCCCAGACTCCATTCTCTTAATTACAAGCTGGTTTCCTTCACGTTCTGAGTGGGAAGACAGAACCAGCAGTAAGGAGAGAGAAAGACAAGGCCACCAGGACATCCTTATCACCAGTCAACATTCTAGCTGGAACTCTGCTTCCTCCCCTCCCTCCCCACTCACCTATTATCTCCTAACCCAGCCACCAACTTTTTAGCACTGTTTTCAGGACCCTAAGACAAGAAGCCTCACCTCAGAAGGGGTGCTGAACCAAACTGCTGTCAAATTCATGGTCTGTCATCATGCCTAGAGATTTTTAAAAACAAAACTCGGAGATGTACAGCAGGAGTCGGGGACAGGAAACAGTGGCAGAGGTAAGACTTTCAATGTTTCTCTGACTGCAACAGGAATGTTTGTCTGAAGGGGCCAAAGACAGAGGCTGATGATAATTTTGGAGAAATGTATTTGAAACATTTCTACCTCCCCATCTTCTTTGCTGGTAAGAATCAGTATCTCTTGCTTTGCACTCACACAAATTTCAGGAATGGACTCATTCTTTTCTCCTGTCCTTCCTGAATTCTTAAGATTCTCAACAGAAGGGAAAAAAAATTAAAAAATAAGAAAACCAGCCCAGCATCTATTCCTATTGTTCTATGAGAAAAGAAGTCATCTGAAATATGCATCCCAGAAAGATAACTTTTTATCCCACATCAAGTCAGGGTACAACCAATGTCTTAGAATCCATCATAACTCATCTGTCTTCCAGGCTCTCTCTGTCTTTGGCATCCAGAGAAAAAGGAACGTAAACTCCACTGTGGCAGGCATTTTGGTCTTTGTTCCTCACCAATATAGCTGCAGTGCCTAAAACTGTACAACTATAGGTGCACAATACACACAGAAACACACACACATTTTCTGTGGCGAGCAGACTTACAACACAGCCCCTAGTGATTCTCACCACTCCCATCCACACGTAATTCCAGCTTCACATGAGTGTGGGCTTTGCCTAGCAACTTGCGTCTGACCAAAAGAATATGGAAAAGGGCCAGGTGTGGTGGTGCACACCTGTAATCCCAGCACTCCTTGAGGCTGACATAGGAGGACTGCAAATTCACGTCCATCCTTGGCAGTTTAGTGAGTTAGTGAAATTCTATCTCAAAATAAAAAAGGGGCTGGACAGTAGCTCATTGTGAAAGACCTGAATTCAATTCCTGTACCACCCACCCCCATCCCAACCCTCACCCAGAAAAAGGGACATGGACAAGACACAGTTTATTGGCATTGATGAAGGATGACACTACATTGGAGAAATTCATTAAAGGACCAGAGAGGAGCTTTCATCTAAAAGCCAATGAGGAAACACAGAACTCATCTCAACAGCAATCAGGGAACTTTGAACTTTGCCTATAGCCTCGTAAAGCTTGGGACCTAAACCTTCCTGTGCTGAACAAGATCTCAGTATGGCCAATACCTTGGTTGTTGACTTGTGGGAGACCTCAAAGCAGCAGACCCAGAAAAGCTAGGCTTGAATTCCTTGAACTACAGAAGTATAAGATAATAAATATGGTTTCCTTTAAGAGTCATGTATTACATAGCCACAGATAATTAATATACCACTACCATAACAGCTATCCAAAATTGTCCTGCAAATTTTGCCTATTACAGCTAGTTCATGTTCTCATGATCCCTCTACATTCAAGCTTCCTAGTTTAGTCTGATTTATGAATTATCTCACTTTTCCCCCTCCATGATCTCTAATCCATATGCTCTAAAGTCAGCCATGCATTCACTGCTAAAAGCTAAGGGAGCAGCCACAGCTCAGTAGAGCAACAATGAGTTCCTGCATCCAAATCTCGTCAGATTTTCCATGTGCTTCAACACAGCTCAACTTCCTGGGGTCAGAGGGCTCTGCCTGCCCCCAGGAGGCCCAAAGTGTAGGAGATTCAACACATCCTGCAAGCAGTCCCCCACCAATTGTCAAAATGGAGCACACAAATGCCCCAGATCCTTCCTTTCTTTAAGTGGGATCATTCTAAGGTACACGTTATATAGTAAGCTCAGAGTAAAGCATCAAAATTAAGTTTCAAGTTCTAAAAAGTGGTAAAAGTGACATAAAAGCACTTTTCTATTAATCCTAATCCAAACTGTTGTGGCCTCTTATCAGAAGTCTTCCTGCTTCCTCGCCTGACTTCTCCCCTTCCCTACTGGTATGTCCTGGAATCACCTGCTAAATAAACTACTTGCCCTCAAGATCTATTTCTGGAGGAATTCACATTAAGATAATCTCTTCATTCTTAAAAGTGTGTGTGCAATGCACTCTAGAAGATCCTTATTACCTGCTTACCCTAGTTTCATGCCATCCTATGGTTTCCTCTCCCTCTGCTCTCTCTGTAACAGAGACTGGTATGTGTTTTCAATGTCTCTCTCCTGCTCAGTGACAGAACCTTGATTACTACCTGGGCACTTGTTCTGAGTTAAGACATTCTCAGCCTTCCAAACAATCAGGAGAACCATTTATATGCTGACGAATGGGATAGAAGAGGAAATTAGTTCCTGGAAAAATCCATAGTGGCAGGGGTGTTTTCAAGGCCCTTGCCACCTCCTTGCTAGAATATGAGAATTCTAGTAGTTATCTGGACTTCTGGAGGAACTATGACATTAAAATAAGTTCAGAGGAAACCAATCCCTTATAAGAGCACTAGTTGCATCCATTTACACATGAGAGATATATCTCTTTAGTTTATTTAAACCTCTGTTATTTTTGCTTTCTGTTACTTTCTATTAATCCTAATCCAAACTGTTGTGGCCTCTTATCTCTCACCCTCCTACATTCTGTTTAAATTTTTTGGTATTTTATTGAGTTTAACTGACAAATTGAATCCTATACATCTGAAGATACATATGCATTGTGAAATTATTTCTGCAGCAAGCTAATTAACATATCCATCACCTACCAATTCCCATTTAATTTAAATGTAAAACAGTTTACCCACCTGCTTTGGTGACCTGTAGCCTCAAAATTTCACCTCCCCTGCCAAGTGCCTGTTCACATTTCTCTAAAGTAAAACAATTCATTTCCAAAAAGGACCTACAGTGCCAACTCATAAAATAGTATTTCACTGCAGTACATAATCATAATTTTACTAACCTATGTAACATATGCCAGACTGTAACCAATATCAACATGATTAAATCATCTTTGTGAATCCATACTTTCATTTCGAAAAAAATAGTAATTTACTATGCCCACTGGTTCATGACCTTAATTTGTTTCACAGTTCTGGGGAAAATGGTCACATTTGTGTCTGTGCAAAAAACGATGGCCATGGTCACATCCATCATCCCATGCAGAGTTCTCAAAAACAAACTTCTGCTAAACACCTGTTTGTGAACCAAACTGTTTGTAAACAAATGTTTATGAATATGACTGTATATCTCAGTATATTAAAACTAGTTGGTAAAGGAAGTTTTTCATTATACAAGAATTTTAATTATTTAATTGTTGCCAGGTAAGATGATTCCTTGCTTTTAGTAATAACGGAAATTAAAACCAAAGGACAAATGTACAGGAAAAAATTTTAATTAGAAAGTAAAACAATATGACAAGGGACTCTAGTTCAGGAAACTGATGAAGGTCAGGCCAGCACTTTACAAACAGGGTAAGAAAAATGGGAAAGGATTCCAAGTTAAGCAGCTGGAAGTGGCACACTGAATAGGGGGCTCAGACTGGCCCCCTAAAGCCAAAAGGTTAGCTTAAGGCCAGCCAGTGACCTGGAGTCCAGATGACCATTCTCTGAGTTCTGGTTTTATAGTTCTAGACTCCTCATGGCTGAGGGGTGGTTCTATTCCTGGGAAAGGACTATCTCTGTGGTGGTTTCAGTCACACAGAGCTCTGCTTTTTGTGGAATCCAGGTGATCACAAGTTTAGGACAAGGGCTGAAGACTTCTGCATGGAGCTGAGTGTCCCTAAACATCCTTTATATTGGTGTCCTCAGTCTTAAAGGTAAATGAGATCATGTAAACTCAAGGCTAATCAACACTGTCCTGGCAGTTTCTAGACAGACTCCCTAAATGATCAACATACACATATGTAGAGCTAAGAAAGGATTTGCTTCAAGATTTACAGTAATAGAAACCTGCATCAGGCGTAAAACTGCCTGAACCTCCCCCAAGGGCCCACCCTGCCACCAGGAACATCAAAGAAGCCCGTGTCAGGCAAACGCTGCCTGGAACCTCCCCGTGGGCCCGCCCTGCCACTAGGAACACAGCAAAAGTCTGCATCAGACATAAACTACCTGAACCTCCCCCTAAGGCCCACCCTGCCACTGGGAACATCGAGGAAGCCCACCTTAGGCATAAGCTGCTTGGAAGCTCACCAGTGGGTGCACCCTGCCACCTGGAACATCTCGGAAGCCCGCCCCAGACTGAAAACTGCCTGGACTGCTTCTGCTGGGCCCACCCACCCCCCCATCTGGAACATCAGAAGACCACAGCAGGCTCCAGTTACTGTGAAAAAATTTGGAACTTTGCTCTCAGGCAGCGAAACTTGGACTACAGTGGATTAATTGTATCAGTGTGGTGAGTATGCCCCTAAAATAGAGGTGTACAGGGGATAAATAGGGTCAGTAGTAAGACCTCCTCCAACTAACTGTAAGACTTAGGTGAGTGTGAAAAGAGTGTGTGTAATCCCCTCCTACACATAGGAAACAACAGGCAGAGTGAAAATGACAAAACAAAAAAGCAAAATGTAGTCTCAAACATATAGTTCACCAGAACCAAGTACAAGAGACATTGAAATAGAGGACCCCAAAAGTAACATACCGGGAATCTCTGAAAAGATAGCTAGTGAAATAAAAAAACAACTGCATCAGGCTATAGAGGAAATCAAATAAGAAGTACTCTCCCATGTAAAGATAGAAATAACAACTTTAGTAAAGGAGTTGGTGAATGCAGCTAAAGAAGAAATAGAGAAAAAAGTACATGAGCATGGCAAACTGACTGAAACTTTGAATGAACAATATAGAAAACAAGCAGAATTCATGAAACAAACTCAGAGAGACATCCAAGATACAAAAAATTCTATTGAAAGTGTACAAAACCACCTAAAAAGGAAGCTGAGGATAGGATTTTGAACCTTGAGGACAGGATCACAATTAATGATCAGGAAACGATAGAACTTTTAAAAATAACAAAGCAGCATGAAATGACAATCAAGAAACTTCATGATGATGCCAAGAGCAACAATATAAGAATAATGGGCATTAGTGAAGATATAGGAGTCCAGGCAAATGACATACATAAAAGTATTTACAGAAATAATAGCAGAAAATTTACCAAACATGGGGAAAGAATCTGATATTCAGATAAGTAAGGCATATAGAACACCAAACAGTCACAATCAACATAAATCCATACCCAGACAGATAATTAAAATCTCAGACATACAGCATAAAAACAGAATACTAAAAGCTGTCAGAGAAAAGACACAACTCACCTATCAAGGAAACCCCATTAGAATCACGGCAGAGTTTCAGCACAAACCCTCAAGTCTAGAAGAGCTTGGAGTGAGGTATTTCAAGCCCTGAAAGAAAACAACCTTCAACCCAGACTGATGTACCCAGAAAATCTTTCATTCAAATTTAATAGAGAAACAAGATACTTCCATGACAAATAACAACTGAAGAAATTCATATCCACTAAACCAACCCTAGAAAGATTACTTAAAGACATACTAGACAGAGATAAAAATGACCACAATCCCCAAAACAACAACAGAAAGAAACCACCAGGTAGGATAAGCAATTAAATAAGGGGAATAGCAGAAAGAAACAACTGGAACATAACATGGCAAAGTCGAGCCAGTACATATCAGTGATATTCATAAATATAAATGGCCTCAATTCACCTATAAAAAGAAATACATTGACAGAATGGATCAACAAACAGGATCCCACAATATGCTGTATACAACAAACACATCTGACCCAAAACGAAACTCATTCATTAAAAGTCAAAGGATAGAAAACAGTATTCCATACAACGGAACCCAGAAAAAAGCAGAGGTAGCTATTCTATTTGCAGACAATGTGAACTTCAAACCTAAAATGATTAAAAGAGATAGAGAAGGTCACTACATACTTGTTAATGGAAAAATTCAAGAGGAAGAACTAACAATTATAAATATATATGCACCAAATACAGGAGCACCCAACCATATAAGACAGATACTAATGGACATGAAAAACCAAATACACAGGAACACAATTATAACAGGAGATCTTAACAGCCCATTGTCACAAAGAGATAGATCAACTAGACAAAAAGTCAGCAAAGAAATAACAGAACTCAATCATACCTGTGAGCAATTGGACTTGGTAGACGTTTACAGAGTGTTCCACCCAACCACATCAGAATACACATTCTTCAGACCATATATTATCCCATAAAACATTCTTAAGTAAATGCAAAAGTACTGAAATCACACCATGCATAATATCTGACCATAGTGCACAGAAATTGGAAATTAATGGCAAAAGAAATTGTAAAACCTGCGTAAATACATGGAAATTAAATAACAGCCTTGTGAACAACCAATGGGCTACAGATGAAATTAAAAAAGAAATAAAGCAATACCTACAACTCAGTGAAAATATAGAAACAACATACTGTAATCTGTGGGATGCAATGAAAGCAGTCTTAAGAGGGAAATATATAGCAATAAACTGTCATATCAAGAAAACAGAACGAACACAAATAAACAACCTAATACTCCATCTCAAGCTTCTAGAAAAAGAAGAGCAAGCTAAACCCAAAGCTCCTAGAAGAGAGGAAATTGTAAAGATTATAGCAGAAACCAATGCAGTTGAAACTAAAAAAACAATACAAAGAATTAATGGATCGAAAAGCTGGTTTTTTGAGAGAATAAACAAAATTGACAAACCCCTAGCTAACCTTATCAAGAGAAAGAAAGAAAAAACCCAAATTCATGTAATAAGAACTGAAAAGGGAGAGATTACTACATATTCCATGGAAATTCAAAAGATCATGAATACCTACTTTGAAAATCTCTACTCACATAGAGTGGAAAACACAGAGGAAACGGACAGATTTCTAGAAACATATGAACTACCAAAGCTTAACCAAGAAGATGCAGCAATTTTGAACAATCCAATATCAGCTATTGAAATTGAAAATGTAATTCAAAACTTACTAACAAAGAAAAGTCCAGGTTCTGATGGATTCACAGCTGAATTCTACAAGAAATTTAGAGAAGATTTGATGCCAATACTCCTTAAACTCTTCAATGAAATTGAGAAGAAAGAAATCCTTCCTAAATCATTCCTGGAGGCAAGCATTACTCTGATACCAAAACCAGAGAAAGATCCAATCAAAAAAGAAAACTATAGGCCAGTCTCACTAATGAACATTGATGCAAAGATTCTCAACAAAATACTGGCAAATAGAATGCAGCAAATCATCAAGAAGATTATACATCATGACCAAGTGGGGTTCATTCCAGGAATGCAGGGATGGTTTAGCATATGCAAATGTAATACACCACATCAACAGAGCCAAAAACAAAAACCACATGGTCATCTCAATAGATGCAGAAAAATCCTTCAACAAAGTCCAACACATGTTCATGATAAAAACCCTTCAGAAACTCGGAATACACGGTGTCTACCTCAACCTTATAAAAGCCATCTATGACAAACCAACAGCCAACATTATACTAAATGGACAAAAACTGAAAGCTTTCACTTTAAAATCAGAAACAAGACAAGGATGTCCACTATCACCACTCCTTTTCAATATAGTTCTGGAAACAATAGCCAGGGCAATCAGACAAGAGAGAAAAATAAAAGGAATAAAGATAGGAAAGGAAGAAGTTAAATTATCACTATTTGCAGATGACATGATACTCTGTATAGAAGACCCAAAAATCTCCATTAAAAGACTATTAGAGGTAATAAGTTCAGCAGTGTAGCTGGATACAAAGTCAATGCCCAAAAATCAATAGCATTCCTGTACACAGACAAAAAACTCACTGAGAAATTACAGAAACATTGCCCTTTCCAATAACATCTAAAAAAATGAAATACTTAGGAATTAACCTAACTAAAATTGTAGAACTATATGCTGAAAACTATACTACACTGAAAAAGGAGACTGAAGAGGATATTAGAAAATGAAAGGATATTCCTTGCTCTTGGTTAGGAAGAACCAACATTATGAAAACGGCCATACTCCCAAAACTGTTAGACAGATTTAACGCAATCCCAATCAAAATACCATTGACATACCTCACAGATCTAGAGAAAACACTCCTAAAATTCATTTGGAAACAGAAGAAACTTAGAATAGCAAAGGTAATTCTAGGCAACAAAAGCAAGGCAGGAGGCATCTCAATTCCTGACTTGAAACAGTACTATAAAGCCACAGTGATAAAATCAGCTTGGTGCTGGCAAAGAAATAGACCTGAGGATCAATGGAACAGATTAGAAGATGCAAGCACAACTATAAAGGTGCTCAGCCTCCTGATATTTGACAAAGGAGCTAAATATGTCCACTGGAAGAAGGATAGTCTCTTTAATAAATGGTGTTGGAAAAATTGGCTCTCTACATGCCAAAGACTGAAACTAGATCCAAGCCTATCACCATGCACAAAACTAAAGTCTACATATTAAAACAGAAATACTAAATCTACTGGAAGACAAGGTAGGTAGAAGTCTTGGAGACATAGGGGTAGGCAGAGAATTCATGAACAAAATGCAAACTGCATGGGAAACACTACAAAGAATCAACAAAAGGGATGTCATACTATTGAAAAGTTTCTGCACTTCAAAGGAAATCACCAACAGAGTGAAAAGAAAACCCACAGAGTGGGAAAGAATTTTAGCCAGCAACCCCTCAGACAAAGGACTTGTGTCCAGAACATATAAAGAATTGAAAAACATCAAGCCCCCAAATTCAAAGACCCTCTCCAAAAATGGGCATCTAAGATGAACACACAGTTCTCAGAGAAAGATATACAAATGGCAAATAAATACATGAAGAAATGTTCACCATCACTGGTCATTTGAGAAATGCAAATTAAAACAACACTGAGATTCCACCTCACTCCGGAAAAAATAGCTGCCATCAAGAAATCAACTGATAACAAATGTTGGTGAGGCTGCAGGGAAAAAGGAACACTGCTCCACTGTTGGTGGGAATGTAGACTGGTGCAACCATTATGGAAACCCATATCGAGAATTCTCAGAAGACTAGGATTAGAAGTCCCATTCAATTCAGCTATTCCCCTCCTGGGTATTTTCCCCAAAGAACTGAAAAGTTCATATCACAGTGATATATGTGCACCCATGTTCATCGTGGCACAATTTGTGATAGCTAAATCCTTGAAACAACCAAGACACCCAGCTACTGCAGAGTGGATGAAAAAGATGTGGCATTTTTATACAATGGAATATTACTCAGCTATAAAAAAAGGATGATCTTGAGGCCTTCATAGGTAAATGGAGACAACTTGAGACTATCCTCATTAGTGAAATAAATAAGAATCATATTTATAAATATCATATTATGTCTCTAGTGTAAAAAGTAAATAAGAACTACAAGTGTAGTAAAACCAAAATGTGCAATTGCTATTAGGGTTAGGGTTAGGGTTAGTAATAAAACCCAAAATGTGTAATTGCTATTGTAAAAAATAGAGGAAAAGAAAGGGAACTAAGGGATATAACTGCATGTTTGAGTGTATAAAAGAGATGACCATATTGCTGAATCTTTGTTGGATGTTCCAGCAGAACTGTTTGTAGTCTCACTGTTTGAACGTCTACTATGTACCCTTTAACTTTGTAACTTGAACAACTATATCCAAGATAATATGTAATTTATAAACTAGTGATTTCTTAGTGGGGTTTTTTTCTCATTTTCCCTTTTTTTTTCTTTTTCTTTCTTTTAGAATTCTGTATTGTTGCTACCCTTTTTTGTTTGCTTTTTTTTCTTCTCTTTAAATAAAAATTTTAAATGTATAATTCCTATTGTAAAAAAGAGGAAATAGGAAGCTCTATAAAAGATATAGCTACATGTATGTTTAGGTGTGTGGGATTGATAATCATATCGCTAGGTTCTTCTTGGATTGTTGAACAGATCTGTTTGCACTCTCACTGCTTGAGTGTCCACTTTGTGTGCTTTAATTTTGTAACTTGAAAAACTATTTCTAAAAGAATAATATGTAATTTATCAACTAGGGATTTCTTACTGTTTATCTTCTTTTCTTGAAATTCTGTAATATTTATATCCTTTTTCTGTTTTTTTTCTCTTTAAATAAAAAAAAATTTACAGTAATAAAGGATTCAAAATAAAGGTCAAGCTTTACTGTTTTCAGTTACCCACTGAGCATCTACAGGCTTAAGTGAAGAGTTACAGCTTTTAGCAAAAAAACTTTTAAGTCCCTGACTGTCCCAGAAGGAAACACAATGCTTTTGATGAGTGACAGGCTAACAGTACCAGGATTCTGATTGTCTTCCATCTCTCTCCAAGCTCCTCTTCTTCTGCTCTTGTTGTTTGTGCTGTTTCTGCTGCTATGAACTGTTGCCCTCTGCCATAAGCCACCCTGCCTTGGAGCCAGCTGATTATGGACTAAAACCTCCACAAACTGTGAGCTAAATAAACCTTTTCTTCCTTCATTTGGGGTGTCAGGTATTTTGTCACAGCAATGAGAGAAAGTAACCAAGACATGCGCCTCTTGATGAAGGAAAACAACACATACAAAATAGTCTTGCAAAAACAAATCTAACTCAACTGTGATCACACCTCTACTGCCGAATGTCACATCTCAAGGTGTACACCATGCCATACCACTGCTCTGCTGAAATACATGACTATCAGGATCCTACTAGGATCATAAACTCCACACTAGTAATGAATTAAAGAGACAGAGTTTAAAATAAAGAAAGATGGTTTATTCAGAAAAGAGCTAGAAAAAAGAGAAGATAACTACTCTGGAAGAGTAGAGCATCAGAAAGCAAATATACCTGTGAGTCACTGACTTCAGCTCCTTTTATTAAGGCCAGTATTCTTGCCCCACACTTACACACCCTAAACCTGCAGCAATCTGACTGGCTGTCTATGAACTTAGCCTGGTCACCTCTGTCTACATTCTTTTGGCAATTTGATTCCTTTCTGTCCTTTTGTGATGTGTAAGTGTAAGGTGGGGGGGCGCCCTCACAGAAAGGCAACTTAGCATTAGAAATTAAGTGGGAAACATGTATCTGGTACAGTGGTACAGTGATGCTAAAACGAGAATGTTGGGGCACACTTATAATGTAAGAACATGTTTATAAACTAGCAAACTTACAGATATTTCATAATACAAACTTGGGATCTCTGACCATGTTTCTGCTTCTGACTTCAATTGACTTTGACAGCTGCAAACCTCTGATAAGCACTGAGTCAGAGTAATTGTCTATATCTTAAGGCACCCTGGGCTAGTCAAGGACACCTTTAACTATGCTCACTCCATAAGGATCTCCTCCCCTGGAATGTTTCTATACTATGCTCACCTTATAAGGGGCCCCTTCCCTTGTTCCCAGAATGTTTCTATATTACAATAATTCCTTCATTTCAACAAATCTGTTCACGAGTAGCCTGTCAATATGGCTCAAAGCATGTAACCAATTATGTAACTTGCCTTGTCACTTGCTTTATATCTCTCTTTTCTAAATTCTATATAAACTAAGATTTCTATTAACTAAGGGCTGTTGCCTTTGGAAACTATACCACAGCAGCCCACCAGTGTAAAGATTAAATGCTGCCTTCTTATCTCCTCCTTGGTGTGATGTCTTCCATTTGGTTTGACTTGGGAATTTTCCCACAACAAGAATATACATGTAAGTATAAATGTATAAGTGTATGTGTCTTTTCTATTTTAAATAAGAGTCCTTAGGTGGCTGGCCCTTGTCTCTTTTGTGTTATATTGGGTAAGGGTGGTGCACTAGTTACTCTGGCCTTTCATGTTCTTGGCTACATCAATGTTTTACCTGTCAACTCCTTCTGTTAAACTTTATGTAATTGTATTACTTGGCATCTTTCCAGGTCTGGTTTCTATATCTTTATCTTTGTCTTTCTAATTGCAAGCAAGAGCTGCCTTTCATAAGATTTCCTACTAATTTCTTTAATAAAACTAAATGAGATCTTATTTTATCCTTTCCTGCTACGACCCCCTGTCCCTCACCAATTTGCAAAAAAAACACAAGAACAGACAAACATATTAAGTGACAGCACATGAATATAACCAGCAAATCCAGACTGCATAAAAGAAATAAGGTGGTTTCATTAATAAAAATGTTTCAAAGATAAGTGGTGACAACGGGTGAAAGTACAGATTAGCTAGGCATGGTGGTACATACCTGTAATTCCAGCATTTAGAAGGCTGAGGCATGAGGTGAGCTGTGAGTTCAAGCCCAAACTGGGCTGCATGGCAAGACTGTGTCAAAGACAAAGATGGAGATGAAGACAAAGATGAAGAAGAAAGAGAAGGAGGAGGAGGAAGAGGAGAAGGAGGAGGAGAAGAAGGATAAGGAAGAAGAGGAAAAGGAGGAGATGGAGGAGAAGGAGAGGAAGGAAAAAGAGGAGAAGGAGAAGATGTAGAAGAGGAGAAGAAGGAGGAGAAGGGGACAAAGGGGAACATGGAAAAGGATAAAAAGAAGAAGAGGAAGAAGAATGAAGACAAGAAAGAAGAAAAAAGAAGAGAAAGAAGAAAGAAGACAAGAAAGAAGAGGAAGAAGTGAAAGAAGAAAGAAGAGGAAGAAGAGAAAGAAGAAAGAAAAAAGAAGAGAAGAAAAAGACTACAACAGGATAGTCACTTAAGTAATATTGATTAAATGGGGATCAAATTGGGAAGCAAGTCACATAGCAAGTGCACACAGAAAGGACAAGGACTTTCCTGGCAGCAGTGGTTTAAGGAGGTTTGGTCCTCCACCCCAAGGTGGCAGATGTCTATTTAGAATATCAATCACTGTTGTTCATCCCTAGAGAAATTATATGGGTGAGTAGCTCCTCTTTTCTGGATGTCTGGCCTTCAGTGAATGTGCCTCCAGATACAGCTGTTTTCTGCATTGACCTTTCCAGGGCCAAGCTCTGTCTCACTGCCTACAATATTTCTAAGTAACTGAGCTGTCATATTAGGGTTCATAAATACTCACTACATGTCATACAGTAACTAAGATCTGAGTGATGAACATGTGTGTGTGTAGAGTCCCTATGATAACACAAAGCTCTGCCAATTATTCTGGTCAGTGACATCTAGAGACCGGGCAAGGGGAGGCACCTAGCTGGAGGAAGTACTTTGCCTTTAAATTTTGAAACCCATGCTGCTGTCACATGCTATACCATCTCTTTCACCCTGGCACCTTTTTCTGTCTATGCTATTTTGTTGGCCTGGACTTGCCCTGAGTATAACTTCCCATAATCTTCAAAAACTACAACTTTTTTCATTTCAGTTTGGATTGTATGCCTTCAATTCTTTCCTCATTACACCAAAGAACATGGATTATACTGGCCCCTTGCCTGGGTACTTTTTGGCAAGTGTGGACTGAAGGTCTCACCAAATAGCGAATAATGGCCTAGAGACTACCAGGCATCAAGATATTTCAGCAGATGTCAGCAACCAGGCAACCCAGCCAGGAAAAGACGTAACTTCCCTTTTTTCTTGTCTCCTTTTCACAAGCAACCAAGATGATTGTTGGGGGTGTATGGAACAAATTCCTAGGACGTGTGGCTGACTATTCTGAGAGGACTAGATTGCAAAGCAAAAGTCTTCTGCCTTGTGGAGGACAAAATGGCCCCTGCCACACAGTTGGGTATGTATTTTGTCAGTCCATGCAACATGGAAATTCTACCTCAGAGGCTGTGACTCAGGCCTCTGTGGGGATAGACCGGACCTGAGCCAAGCCAAATGGAAGCAGCAGACAAGCAAGTGCTACAGCCGGGGGGGGGGGGGGTTATATATGCCAGCCCACGCTCAATTACTCTATTGGGGACTCTGTCCTAGACAGAGGCCTCCAGGCTGCTCCCTTGAAGCTTTTGGCCTGCCTGCCTACCTTTACTCTTGTTGCTTTTCTTTGCGGAGTGCAGTAGGCATCATATAGACCTGACCTGTGGTGCCACAAAGACTGCCTATGGTCACACTGAAGCAAGCACTTTCCCTCCAAAGGTCACTTTCCTTCCTTCTCTCTGGAACAGTTCTAGGCCCTCCATCTGCTGCCCCCTGGCTTTTGTCAATCAGTGTTCAATTTATATGATTTTGGTGTTAAATAACTCAGGGAAATGGAGCTGAGAAGTACACTGCCTTCTTGCACTGGAAGAGTAATAACTTTTGCCCAAATTTTCCAAAATTCTTTTTTTTTTAATTAATTTTACTGGAGTATCCATAAAGATCACATTCATCATAGGGAATGTGTACCTATATATATCTTGATTCTTCTTTTTCCCCTTTGCCTTCCCCTCCTTCCAACCCTTCTTCGCTCTACCTGTTCATTTAAAAGCTTCCATCACTTCCTCTTCAAGCTGCCAAAGGATTCACCAAAAAGTGGCAGCAGAGCCAGCCCAAATTCTTCCAGGTCCTAACACCCACCAATAGCTGTTTCCTCTTGGATTCCCTATTGGTAGGGAGTTTGTTCGTTGATGTCTTTGTCGTTTTTTACTCACTTTTGCTTTTGTTGTGATAACTATGGCTAAGTTTATGTCTCTATCTAAAAAAGACATGTAACCTGTATTTGCTGACTGAATTTACCTAGTGGCTGATCTTTATTTTGAAATTTTCTCACCAGAGGTGTGTGCTTTGGAGCTTGGTTTAGTGGAATGAGGTTTTTCCCAGGGAAGGTCTTATTTTTCTCTGTAGACTGGCACTTACTGGAATATCATCTATGGAAATGCCTGTTTCTTCACCACAGGGGTTGACAGCCACATCTGCAGGGAAACTGCCCAGGTCTGGGCTTCTGTTGAGCAAGGTGATTGCTACCCTCCCTAAACAGGAATCCGAGCAAGGCCTCCTGGTTGTGGACTCTGGGTATGGATTCTTCGTGGACACAGACAGACCCTGAGGTCCAAAAGGGAAAGTGGTATATAAGCCCACACAGGGCTGGAGATGTCCAGCCCCCAGGGAATTTAGTTTTATCAGGGGACACTTTGGTAAAAGTTAAAATGGATTATACATAATTTAGAAGGTGCCCTTTCATGTTTCATGTGAAACTAACAAAGGGAAAGGCTCTAAAGGCTTCTGTGACCTATTCATAAAGAATTCAGCCTTACCAGGTCATGATAGTTCCTCAAAGGCTCCAGAACTATCAGAAATGCCCTTGTCAGGCCCCACAAATGGGTCAGGGACTAACTCAGGAACAGGCCTCCAAGGATTCTACAAGCTTAAAAAAAAATTACTTTTGAGACAAGGTCCTGCTATGTAGTTCAGGGAACTCGACATCTAAGCTAGCCACTGCTCTACTCCTTCAAGAACTGACAGGCACTGATCATACTGTCCGGGTGCCAGTCCCTTTTTCATTTATGGACAATCAACAGGTCAAGGAAAAACTGAGTAGATTCACTGAAGCGCCTGAAAAGTCTGTCAGTGGTTTCCATACCCTAACAATGGCTTCTGATCTGACCCAGCAAGGTGTCCAGTTCACCCAGATGTCTTGCTCCACAGTAGTACAAAGGAAAAGGATAACAAGGGCTGCAAAGCAGGCTAACAATGAAGCCATCACAGCTTCACCCTCTGATAAGCAGTCAACTGCTGTGTTATTTGGGTCCCAAGAGGGGCCTGGGTAGGATTATAACACAGCAGGTGGAGCAGTCAAACGAAAGTTATATGTTATACACCAAGGCCACTTCTGCTGGTGTGTGACAGGTGATGGGAATAAACCCCCAGACTCAATTTGTTGGTGAAGATAATAAAGCACTCAGACATCAACAAATCTCAGCAAGGCTTTTCCTTTTGCAAAAGGGTACAAGCATACCCTAGCAATGAGGTAGCAGGCATGCAGGACAAAGGAGGGCTGTCCCCTTTATCCCTCTCGCAGGAAGCAGTTGACATTTTTCCCCATTACTTGCTTTTAAGGTTTACAATCTATCCCAATTGGCTAATTTAAGCAGCACAAAAGATTGCTGAGCAGAGTTATTAAAGGAGAGGAAGGTGGGGAGTATGAGGCACTGAGAGTCTTTGGTTGTTGATAAGTTATCTTTAGCTGTTAGCCATGTTCCCAGGCAGCCATGAGCAGGCATTTCTCATAAATTGGTGGGGGTTGGAGGATGGATAGGATGGGCTAGAATCCAAAATGGAGGCTCTCCTGCTTGACAGAAAAGGCAGAGCTATTGTTTCCCACACAACAGATGCTCAAACCTATAAGCTATGTTCAGGTCTAACAGTCAAGGTCCTGATGAAAACCCAGTAGCTTAGCAGCTTCAGCTTGAAGAGGTACCCCGAATGGTCCTAAGGCAGTTTTTTTATTATTATTAGTCAGCTCCAGATAATAGGGAAAAGTTTCAGAAACTCCAACTGGGCCCACAAACCAAAATAAGTCAACTGGTTGAAAAAGCCTATTTGGTCTTTAATAACCATGATGAAGTTGAGAAGTAGATAAGGAAACAAGGTAGCCTACTTGATAAGGTTCATGACAAAGCCCTCAGCACTAGGGAAAAGTGAAATAATCCAAAGAGTGACAGAAAAAAGAGAGCTTCAAGCACAAGCATTTGGGGTGCTGGGCAAAGGAATGCCTTCAGAAACTGCTGAACCCTGCATGGGCCTATCAGGATATGGAAGAAGACCCTTGGCACTGGAAAAGGACTCGTTTCCAAAGAGAGATAAGGTCATCCCTCACCATGTTGGTCAGGGAGGAAGGCCCTGGACAGTGACTGATGGCACCCAGGGTGGCCTCCAAGCTTCCCATCCAAGAGTATTAGAATTAATTCACAGGCACTTCAAGTAACTCTAGATGTAGAGGGCAAACAAATTCTCTCTGATGCTGCCTTACTGAATTATAGCTTCCGATTGGGGTGAGGTTTCATCCCACTCTAAAGCTACTAAAGTTCTTGAGGGACAGTTTGCTTTACCCCCACTCTGGATTACTGCTTGGAAGCTTTGTTTTTCCAACATGCCTTAATGGAGTACCAGAATTCCCTCTACCAGGGATTGGATATACTCTTCCTACTCAAGACCACTCTAACATTCAAACCTCTGGCAACCTGTATCCTAGCTGCAAGGGACTCAGGCAGCCTGACCCCATCAGGCCTGTCTGCCAGAAGCTGATCCCCAACCACGGTATGATTGCACACCAGGGAAAGCCAAGGCCACTCAAGCAGTCATTTAACTAAAGGACCTTAACTGTGTTCTCACAGAAAATACATTTCCTTAAGGAGGAAGCTAGACTAGGATTACAGCCTATTATTGATAAGTTTTTGGCCACAGGGTTACTGGTGCCATGCCAGTCCTTGTGCAATACACCTATTTTACCAATAATCAAACTATCTAGAGAAAATCAGAGCCATCAGTGAGGCAGTGATACCTATTCACGCGTTAATAGAAGGCTGATATGCTCTTTTCAGCACAGACCTCAGAGACACTAAATGGTTCACTGTCTTGGACCTCAAGGATGCTTTCTTTTCTATCTCTGTGAGTCCTAACTCCATGCATTATACTTGTTTGCTTTCAAATGGGAAGATTTGTTTACCACAAATAAGAAAGACAGTTTGGATTGTCTAGCCTCAGGGTTTTAGAGATAGCCTCTAATTATTGCACAGGCTTTAGCTAAAGAACTGAAAGATTTAAAGTTTGAAAAGAGAGACCTATTACAGTATGCAGATGACTTCCTCATATGTAGTCCCACTAAGGAGCTACCTGACAACACCATTAACATTCTCAATTTTCTAAAGAAAAGGGGTTACAAAAAGTATCCCAAATAAGGTGTCATTTTCTCAGTAAAAGGTGACATATCTTGGATATGTTTTAACTCCAGTACAAAGACAATTGTCCTCAAAGAATACAAAGGGAATTTGCCAGCTTAGCCCTTCCACATCCAAATAGTAACTCAAGAGTTTTCTTGATTGCCTGTGGAAACCCTATTTTAGAGTAATAGCCAAAACTCTTTATAAGGCAATCTAAAGGGCCAGAAAATCAATCTTTAAAATGGACAGCAGCCAAGCTAGGCATGGTGGTACACACTTATAGTGCCAGCATTTAGGAGGCTGAGGCAGAAAAATCGCCATAAGTTCAAGGCCAGCCTAGGCTACATAGCAAGATCTTATCTCCAAAAATAAAATAAAATAAAACAAAACCAAAAAAAGTAAATAAGACAGCATGTAGAATGAGCTGCCACTACTGTGAAGGCACATAGACTCTTTGTAGGGTCTGGAGTCCATACCATTTCTACCCAGGTCTATACGGTGTATCTTCCATAATCCACAGACTCATCCTCCCCAATTCTCCTTTGAGGCAGTGCAGATGTATGGGGGCCTCTCTGGAAAACACTGGCAAACAGATTTTACCCATCTGCCTAAGTATAAGGGATACACACACCTGTTGGTAAGCACTAACACCTTTACTGAGTAGACAGAGTTTTTCCCACCAGATCAGTACAGGCCTTGAAGGTGGGAAAAGTCCTTCTTAACCATTTACCAGTCCAATTATTTAAATACAGGATGACTGAAAATTGCAATTTTTTCATTAATTTTTATAAGATAATATAACACAGAATATTAAAATGACAATTGTATCTAATTTATTTAACATAAGAATGGAGTGGTTGAAATGACATCTGCCCAAGCAAGGCTCAGGATAAACTCTGGGTAAACTAGTAAGTGGATAAGGTAGTCCCTAGGCGTGGTCTATCCATAATGATAATGAACTCTCTTTCACATCCCAAATCAAACAGGGAGTCACCAAAGCATTGGGAATTATCATCTCTACACAGCATGGAAACTCCACTCATCAAGAAAAGTCAAGAGGGCCAATCAACTCCCAAGGGAACCTAAGCCATGCTGTGGAAAAAAAAAAAAAAAACACCACCATAAGTGGCTAGATTTACTTCTGAATGCCTTAGTGAGACTTTGGGTAGACCCCAAGTTCAAACAATCTCAGCCCAGTTGAGATGTTTTATAGGTAGCCCTTTTTGACATCGGACTGACACTGAAACTTCCTAGCTCCTTCCACAGGTGACCTCTCTGGGAATTTCCCATGGAAGTAAGGCACTTCAACTCCAAGGAACAATAAATGTCAGCCCAAATGTCCTAATCAAGACCCAGACTGTCCTAATCAAGACCCAGAAAGAGGATGGGCCCCAGGACCAACACACACTCAAATGGAAAGGTCCTTACACCACCCTATTAACTATTCATTCTTCCATCTAGGTACAGGAAATAGATAGCTGTCTTCAACACTCTGAGGTAAAACCCAAGCCCCCTGAGACACCAGAAGATGAGACTCAAATCTCATGCATCTGTGAACCGGCAAACAATCTCAAACTTTTCATTGAAAAAAAATACCACCCACCCCATTGAACCCTCCAAGTAAATTGTGTGGCTAGTGTTGCTAGTCTCTTGTTTACTACAATTAAGATCTCTGTCATCAGTTATAGCACAACTTCTTTTGCCTTTTTTCGATTTCTTTGGGAAGCCTTGTGGATTATTCAAAAACTACCTCTAATAGAGATAATAAACAGTGATAGATTATGTGTGAATTTAAAGCTAATAATATCTTTCTCCTAACAGCAGCAACTACCTTTAGATCTTGACAGGCAGCCCAAAATGAACTCACCCAGGTATTGCTGTCCTTCACAGCCAAACAGTTTCATGAGCAGCAATCCCATAGAGCATAGGGGACTAGATCTCCTAACCACTGAAACAGAGGGTTAGGTCTGTCACTAAATGGAGAATATAGTTCCTGTGTCAATAGATATAAATAGTGAGAGATATAGCATAGAAACTGCCTGGTCATGCTTCTAATATCTATGAAGAATAAGCTGAGTCATGGATATCCTGTGCAAATACCTAGAATTAAGGATTTTGATTACTATCCTGGAAATGCCTTTATTAATCCTTCTCATAAGCTTAGTACTTAGATCTTACATACTTAACCTCTTAGGCAAGTTTGTTTCTTCTTTGACAGCCATTAAACTACTAGTGATGGCCCTAACTCAAGATCAGAAGCTGCCTCTACATTCATGGTTCATCAAAAAATTCTCAGAAGAGAAGAACTCAGTCCTCTTGAATTCTAAGATCACCCAGAACAAGGGTTCTTGGTCTCAGTGTAGGTAGGGCCAATGCCTGCATTCACCCAGAAGTAGCTACAGAAGATGAGACTTCCTCCTTCAACACCCCTTAAAGATTTTGGGGGACCAGAGCTTTCAAAGGGAAATAGTATAATTGCAAATAGTAGAGCTGATGAAGGCACTTTCTTTCATCCATTTAAAATTAAAACAGCAAGGGATATAGCTCAGTGGCACAAGTGCCTACCTGGCAAGTGCAAGGTCCTGAGTTTGATTCCTGGTACAAAAATTAATTAGTTAAATTAAATTAAAACATCATTCCATCTTCCATTGTCCTAAGAGGATAACAAAGATTCGGGAGATGGATGATAGTCTAAGAGAGAACATGGGTGCATGGGCTTGGATCTTCTAGCATAACCTTTAGTCACCTTCACCTTACTTCAACCACATTAAGGTTCATAAATATGCATTACATGCCACATATTAATTAAGGTCAAAGTGAATTCTGGAATAAGCATGCATGTTGAGAGCCCCTGACATAACACAGGTCCTGTCAATATTTCCTCTCAATCACACCTAGAGGTTCATGGGAAGACACCTAAGTGTAAGTCCCTGGCCTTTAAATTCTGAAAGCCTGGCTTGATCCATATGCTGTTGCCATATGCTGTGCCTTTTCTGTTACCCCCTGCACCTTTTTCTGTCTATGCTATATCTTTTGTTGGGACAGCCTTGTCCTGAATACAACTTCCAACGATCATCAATAAATACAATTTTTTCTACCTGCCATTTGGATTGTATACCTGTAATATTTTGCTCATTATACAAAAGAGGCTGAATCATATTAGCCTGTTTCATTACTACAGTATAATTCTTAATAGCTAAATCTTAGAAACAGCCTACAGTAAGTCCCTGACTTATCATCATTCAGGTTGTGAATGTTCACACATAAGAACCTTACACTCTGAACATCTGCACATGTGAACAAATCACACAAGCAGCTCATATGTCTGTCACACAATGTGTTACAGTCATGCGGCTGTGTGCTTACTGTACAGTGCAGACAGAGTATAGAATACTGTGTGCTCCATCAGAGTCCAGGATGTCCAGAAGCAAGAGGAAAAGCAATGGTGAAGTGGAGGGGACTGCAAGGAAGAAAAAAACAATAACAGTGAAAGCAAAAGGGAAAATAACTGACAGATATGACAATGGCAAAAAGATCATGAATGCTGCTTCACCTATCTCCCATTTACCTCTCTCCTTCAGTTATTAACTCTCATGTCATTTCACCTGATATAATACCCCTAAATGCCAGTTGGTATATTGTACTGTACTACCATTTAAGGTAACTATAAAAGTAAAAATAAAGCTTCCTGTGTGCAACCAGCATGGGCCAGAAGAAATAGCCAAATAGGTTCCCACATGCCTGCAGCCATGAGGAGAGTCCTAGTGTAGTCCCACAGGCTAAGAGAAAAAGCGGTTCTGCCACCACACACACATGGCCATAAGGGATGCCTCAGTATAGCTGTGCAGGTCTGGAGAAGCCCACCCCATACCCGACTGCCTTTCCAGAAACCCAGGTTAGGAGAAACCCAGGCACCTGGCCCATTCCCCTACACCACATATGGGCAATGTGGGAAGCACCTGGGACCCCATAACCAGCTCATTTGGAGGAACCCAGGAAAATGTCAAGATGAAGGAGCAAATGGTAATCTCAGGCCTCCAGTCCACACAGAACACAGTCTGGGAGATACAGTCATGGAAGAAAATGGAAGTCACACACCTGAAATTTCTGAAAGGATAGCAACTGAAGTAAACAAACAACCTTATGAAGCTGTAAAGGTAATCAGATCAGAAATAATATCCCAGACAAGAGAAGAAATCACAAACAATGAAAGAATTGCTGAGTGTATCTAAAGAAGACATAGATTTAAAAAAAAAAAAAAACAGGAGCACAGGAAAATAATGGAAACCTTGAATGAACAACATAGCAAAGAATCAGAATGCATGAAACAGATTCAAAGAGATAGCCAGGAAATTAAAAAAGCCACTGAAAGCTAGCAAAACTGCTTGAAAGAAACTGAAGATAAGCTTTCAGACCTTGAAGACAAGTTTGCAGCTATGATCATAAAAGGAAAAGTCTCTTAAAAATAACAAGGAACCAGGAAATAACAATTCAATGGCTTCAAGGCAACACAAAGAAAAATAATTTAAGATAGGCATCAGAGAAAAAGCAGGGGTCAACACAAATGACATAAAAAGACTATTTACAGAATAGCAAAAAACATCCCACAAATGGGAGACGATATACAGATAAGTATAGAATATAGAACTCCAACTAGCCATAACCAAATCTACATCTAGATATATAATAACCAAGATTCCAGAAATTCAGCACAGAAACAGAATATTAAAGGCTGTTAGAGAAAAGAAACAGATCACCTATAGAGGAAAACCCATCAGAATCACAGCAGACTTCTCAACACAAACCCTCAAATCAAGAGTTTAGCCAGGCGTGGTGGTGCATACCTGTAATCCCCAGCACTTGGGAGGCTGAGGCAGGAGGATTATTGCAAATTCAAAACCAGCTTGGACTACAAAGTAAGATCAAGATCATTTGAACTGCATAGCAAGACACTGTCTCAAAAAGACAAAAACAAAACAAAACAAAAAAACAACAAAAAAGAGCTTGGAGCAGTGTTTCACTTCTTGAAAATAAACAACTCTAACCCAGATTGAAGTACCCTATGAAACTATATTTCAAAATTAATGGAGAAATAAGATATTTTCATGATAAAAAAACAACTGAAGGACTTCATGACCACCAAACCAACCCCACAAAAAGTGCTGAAGGATATTCTAGAAAGAGATAAAGATGACCATGTTTCCAGGAACAGCAGCAGAGGGGGATCACCAAGTGGTACAGACAACTGAATGGAAGGGAAAAATGAGGGGCTAACAGCAGAAGGATAGCAAGGCAGAGACGAGCCAATGCATGCCAGTAGTAACCATTAAGGTAGATGGCTTCAATTCACCAATGAAAAGAAACACAGGGGAGTGGACCAAGAAACAAGATCCATCAATATGCTGTATACAAGGGACATATTTAACTGGAAAGGAAATAGACCAAAAGTCAAAGGAGAGAAAACAATGCAATAGGAAACCAGAAAAAAGCAGGAATAGCTTGCCCATCACCTGCAGAATGGATAAGAAAGATGTGGCATTTTTATACAATGGAAAGCTACTCAGCTATAAAAAAAAAAGACAATCTCGAGGCTCTTGGAGGTAAATGGATGCCCCTTGAGACCCTGCTGATGGGTGAAATGGTTCAGACTCACACGAGTGAACATCGTGTTATCTCCCTAGCATAAAAAACTGAAGGACTTGGTGGGATTCAAAACATACAAAAGATATTGTAAAAAGTGATAGGAGAGGTGGCCTGAGGGTTTAGCTCAGTGGCATAAATGCCTGCTTGGCAAACACGAGGTAATTAGTTCAAACCCCTGGCACCAAAAAAAAAAAAAAGTGTCACTGTTAATTTCCTATTATCTTGTTTTGAATTCCTGCATCATTTTTATTGTTTGGTTTGGTTTTATTCAGTCTTGTTTTGTTTGATTTTATTATGTCTTATGGTATGGGCAGCTATTTTAAAGATAACAAGATATATTATGGTAGCCATTATTGATTTCCTATTATCAGGTTTTGAAGTTTTGTAATGTTTTCATTGTCTTCTTTTTATTGGTTTTATTTTGGTTTGCTTTGATTTGATTATGTCTGACAGTATGGAAAGCTATTTTGAAGAAAACAAGAGGCTTTTTGGTAGCCATTATTGATTTCCTATTATCTTGTCTTGAAGTCCTATATTGCTTTCATTGTTCTGTCCTGATTGGCTGTATTGTTTTATCTTGTTCAGTTTTATTCTCTTTAAAATAAAAAACATTAAAAAGTAAAAAGTTTATAGTTGTACCATACCACCATGTTAAGATAACTGTAAAAATAAAAACAGCTTATTTACAGTATTTTTTATGTATTTGATTTTGTGTATGTGTTTTACATTGTATATTTCTGTTAAAGGTACATAAGACTCAATTGCTGGACTTACAAATAAATCCAACTTACAGTCTCCTGGAATGGAACTCATTCATAAGTTGGGGACTTAATGTATGCCCATAAACAAATGAATACATTTTAAAAAATGTGATATATATGCACAGTGGAAGACTACCTAGCCATAAAGAAGAATAAATTTGAGTCATTTTAGGAAAATAGACACACCTTGAAGCCATAAATCTAAGTGAAATAAACCAGACACAAAAGGTTAAATACAGCAAGGTTTCTCCTCTATGAGAAACCCAAAGTATAAATCATGCAAAGAGCAAAAGAAAAGATAACAATAGAAAACAGGGAGGTAGTAGTTTTACAGACAGGAAGGGGATCTAGAGATGGAGGTAGAAAGGGAAAGTGAAGTAGAAAGGATTAGGATGAATCATGTACATATACCAACTCCTCACAATAAATGTCATCATTATGTATCACAAATATGTAGGCACTAACTAAAAATGAGATACAGAAAATAGCCAAAGTTTGGAAGCAGCCTAAAGAACATCTACTCAGGAGAAGAGATTGGATACCAATAAGAAAAATAAGTTTCATAGCATTTTAACATACTCTTTTCCACAGCTGAGGAGTTCCTGACAACTTACAGCCTGCAGTCATGGTTGCACCTAGCAACCACTGAAGGGAACACAGAAAGGTTAGAGCTCCTCTGAAGCCCCCTCTCGGGGCATTATCATTATTTAACCTGCTGTTTGTTCCCTGGAACACTCCACTTCAAAAGCCGCCTTTCTCTGTGCTAGCCAGGGCATGCTCAGTTTGAACAGACGTTTCCCCAGGGCATTTGTTGAAAGTGAGTGTTTAACATGCTGGCTGCCTGTGTTAGAGGATAACAGCTGAGACAAATAATAGGCCCATCTAAAAGCTCATAAAGGAAAAACAAGAAATAAGATGTTTTGAAAAGCTCCCCACATACTGCTGTTAAAAAGACCCAGAAGCTCCTAAGTTTGGGCAGCCAGGGACCATTATAGAGAAAAAGGACAAACGAACTCCTGGCCCCTTAACCTGTCAGTCATTAAAAACACAATTTGTGTTTTGTTCTGAGACAGTCAGGGACTTAAGAAGTAGTTTTTGCTAAAACCTGTAACTCTTTGTTTGGGCTTACAGATACCCAATAGGTAACGAAAAACAGAACAAAGCTGGCCTTTATTTTGTAAAACTCTGGGTCAAATCCTTCCTAGCTCTGCATGTAGGCCTCTTAGTCATTTAGAGAGTGTTTAAAAGTTGGAAGTTTATTAGCCCCAAATGTATCCAGGCTATAACATCTCCCTTCAAAACAGAGGACACCACGTTTAAGAGCAACTAAAGCAATTTTCAAGATTTACAGGAGGATCTGATGACCGGATTTTATAACATTCAGTTCCTTATGCTTTCTCTTCCTTTGGAGAGACACCTAGGACTGACAGTCCTGAACTGGTAGCCACTTGGGGCTCAAAAAAAGCCCCCAAAACACCACAGAAGAAGGCAATGATTTCCTTGGGATGGAACTATTCCCCAAGCCATGAGGATTCCTCCAAAGCTACAAAAGACTAAGACAGAGATAGTGACTGCATGGACCCTGCCTGCTGCAATAGCCTAGAAAATTTTCTCTGTTCTTATGTGGGTGGGCTAATTTGATCCTCTTCATCAGAGTGTGCCCCTGCAGCTATGACTCAAGCTAGAATCCTTTCCCTTTCTTGTCTCTTACTTTCCAATTAAATCTTTGCCTGTAAATTCATTCTGTTGCTTTAGTTTTAATTTCCATTATCACTAAAGGAATTACCCATGCTAACCAGGAACAAGTTGTTATCTCGGGCTAACAGTACAGCTCTACTCAAGATGGAAATTAAGGCTAACACCAAGCTATAAACTGCATGACCAGGCACTGCAGGTGTGTCCCAGACACAAACACAGAGCTTCAGCAAACACTGGGAGATTTGCTTGCTCCAGATGTTGAATGCTCTGGGATTTTATATTTGTACTAGAATTATAATGATTTACCCACAGTAATATATATTTATATTTGCCAGTGAATTTTATACTCTATTATGCTATCAGGTTGCTGTTTAGCATCTTTTGATTTCAACTTGAAAAATTCATTGAGCGTATTTTCTACAGCAGGTTTAGTGACAATTAATCCTCTCCAAGTCTTTATTTCCCACTCTCCCTCCCTAAACTTCCCATGGTCCTATGGGTTCAAGTCAGTCATTATGGGTTTTTTCTACCACGGAGCCACAACCCCAGCTCTCCCCTTTATTTTCAAAGGAGTTTTTCCAGGCACAGCATTCTCAGTTGGCAGTCATTTCTTACTCTTTTAGCACTTTGAATACATCATCTGGCTCCCTTCTGGACTCATAGTTTCTGCTGAGAAATCTGCTGATAAAAAAATTTTATGGAAATTCACCTATATATGTCAAGTTAACTTTTCTCTGGATGCTTTCAAAATTCTGTTTTCATGGCTAGAAATACAGCTCAGTGGCACAAGTGCTTACCTGGCAGATGCAAGGTCCCAAGTCTGATTCCCCATAACCCCACCCCGAAAATCTGTTTTCAACGTTTAACTATTTGATTATAATGTGTCCAGGAGTTCCAGTAGTGCAAATGGTTGGCATATACATATTAACATAAGAGTCCTTAGTGTGAATTTCTTTGGATTTATCTCTTTGGGGGCTTTTTGGAATTTCTGGATCTGAATTTTCATTTCTATCCCTAGACTTAGGGATTTTTAGTCAGTAATTCTTTGCATGCTTCTTCTGTTCCTTTCTTCTGTCTCTGTGTCTCTTTATCTCAGTGTCTGTCTCCGTGTGTCTGTCTGTCTCTGTCTTCTTTATCTTTGTCTTCTCCCCTCGACCCCCAGTAATTCCAGAGGTACATATCTGTCTACTTGATAATGTCCACAGTCTGTCTGTCTCTCTTCCTTTTCTTTTTGAGACAAGGCCTTGTAATGTAGCCCAGGCCGGTCTCAAACTCCCAGCAATCCTCCTGCCTTAGCCTCTCAAGTGCTGGGACTACAGGCTTGTGTCACCATGCCCGTCAGAGGCCCAGTCTCTTAAATTTTCTTCACTCTTTTTCATTTTTTCCTTTTTGTTGCTCTGACGAATTATTTCCTGTCTTCAAGTTTTCTGCTTCTTAATTTTAGTTTATTAATGCATGTGTATTGTATATAATGTTCCTTGTAGGATGCTGGTATGTACACATAACACACTTTTCTTTCTTTCAGTTGTCTAGTCTTTTGTTCAATTTCTTTAATGAAATTTTTAATTCAGTTTTTGTGTTCTCCAACAGCCAGCTGCTGGCTATATATATATTTTTTTTTCTAACTTCCTGTTAAAATTCTCATTTGTTCATGCATTATTCCCCTAAACTTGGTGAACAACATTATGAGTGTTATGTTTAAGTTTCTTTCAGGTAAATTATGAATGTCCATTTCACTAATCTGTTTCTCGAGATCTATATTGTTCCCTTTTTAGGTGGAAGATGCTTTCTTTTTCTTTCATTTTCCTTTATTTTCTTCATTAGTGGCTGGTCATTCAGCAAAACAGTTACCCTGCCCAGTCTTCCTAAAACAGTCTCATACATAAGAAACCTTCACCAATTAGCAAAATGATAAATTCTGTGGGTCTCTCAAACCCTTATACTCATTCAATCCATTTTCTTTGTTATTAATAACCCTGAGCATCTAAATGCTGAATCTTATCAGTGCTTTATCAGAAATAAGTGTGACTGAATCCAGTTTTCTCCCCAAAACTTGGACTATTAAACATTCTGTCCAACTCTTCCTCTCCCTGAGAAGCTTAGATCTCAGCGACTTTTTTTCCTGTTCACTGTACATAAGATAGGAGGAGGGGACAGGGTGACTAGCTGTGTGCTGGATTAAACCACCATCTTTGTTCTCACTGGCCTCCAGGTGGCTTAGAATCTCTCGTGTGCCATTGGTGCTCTGAGGTAGGCAAGACGATGAGGGGTTCTTTGGGTATCCCACAGAAATGCTGGGATGCTGGATGTGTGGGTCCAGTCTTTCCCTCTGGACTGCCGACTCAGGGGAAATGGTCACAGCAGTCGCCAGCCCATGCTGCCATAATTATTCTTCCATAGGTATCTAGGGTGTGCTAGGCCAAGTCAGTAGCCCAGGACTGGCAAGACAGAACCACTTCTCTGGGGAACCCCTGGAAATTTTAGGGCACTGGGTACACAATTCAACTCTTTTTTTCTGCAGGGAGAAGCTAGGAATAGTAAGATTCCTTGCAATCATATGGTGTGATGGCAGAAGCAAAGACCCAGGTAAGAGGACACTTCAAATTTACCTACCAGCATGTGTCTGGCTTTGCATTCACCTAAGTAGTAGAAGCTTCTCAGCCAGTTTCTAGATTTTTCCCCAGAGCCTACCATAATGGAGAATGACCCTATATTAATAAATCATATCTGCAAAGACCTTATTTCCAAATAAGCTCACATTCTAAGTTTCCAAGGAAATATGCAAACGGGCATGGGGTGTGGCAGGTACAAACCCAGGGCAAGGATTCTCTGTCAAAGCATTTACAATCAAGAAATGCCTTGAAAATGCCTGTCTGTTGTGGTTGGCTTTGAATAGAAAAGACTTATAAAGACCTAAAGTAGCTATTTTCTATAAAAGTAGAGAATGTCAATCTGCAAGAAAGAAAGAATGAACCAACTGGTTAGAAAGAAGTAGACAGACCAGAGAAACTGTGCAAAGCATACTATCACAGATGGAGAGAAAGAGACACAGAGAGGACCTGCCTTAGTGTCTGTGGGTTTTCAGAGCTGTGGCTCAATCCTTCAAGGGGCCACTGTGCATTTTTTACCTTTGAACACCAAGCAACACATTCTTATCCTCACAGTAAATTTCCCATGTTGGGGTAAGTCCACGTAAATGGGTTCTGTTTATTGCAATCTAAATATTTTGATAATGCCCCAGATGATTTTTTTTGTACCAGGGATCGAACTCACAACCGCACACTTGCAAGGCAGGCGCTTATGCCACTGAGCTAAATCCCCAGCCCAGATGACTTTATTCACCTGCCAAGACGCTTCTTACAGTCAGCTGGGACTCCATCAGGAAAGTGTCAGTCACAAAGTGCAAGGTTTCATTCTCGATGTTGCTGCTCTCTCTCCACTGTGTGGTGTTATGTATGGCCATTAGGTTCCCAGGCTCATCAAAAGAGCCTCTTGAATGCCGCCATGCTATAACCATTAGCCTGCTAGCTCACTTACAGAACAGGGAGACAAATAGAGATGCACGAAAACCTCATGGGAAGAAATCAGAAAATGTATATAGTCTTTTTTATGGCCTGCCAAAATTAGAGATGTCTCTTCCCTTCTTGCTTTTAATTTTCCAAGAAACAAAAGAAGGAATAAAAGTGTTCTTACTCTTAATCTCTTCTCACTGCAGTGCTTAGCGATAGCATATATGTAATGGTCTTGTTTAAAATAAGAGATGTATTATAGCCTACCTGGAATCCTGTGAACATGTTAAAAGTCCAGAATTCACTTTTCCAGTTTTCTTTGTACCTCAAGGTTATCTATGTGTTATAGCTCTACCAATCAGACATAATACAAATTTCAATTTGGAAATAAACCATACAAAGAAGTAGATGCTAAAGCAATGGCATATTTTAACAAATGAAGTAATGAAAATATGTCAACATACTAGACAGAGCTTCTTTGGTCCAGTCCCTAACACTATAGGTGAGGGCACCGGTATTGCAGTGATAGCGTGGTTCTGACTGTAGCAATCTCGCAATGTGATTCAGCTCTGTGTCTAAATGAATACTTGCAAGCTTTATCTCTGTCCTTCCCTTGCTGTCTGTCTCCTCGATCCTCTAATGGATCATTTCCTTGCATAAACCAGAAAAAGTAAATTCTGTTGTTTGCACCCAAGAACTCTCATTGACACAAGATACTAACGGCATTGCCCTGACCTTCTGCTTGAAGGTAGGATTCTGCAACCACCAAGAACAGTGATGGCACACCTCTTAGAGACAAGAGCCCAAACTACAACCAAAACCCACTTCTTTTTTTTCAATCTTTTTTTTTTTTCTTTTTGAGACAGGTCTCATTGTGTAATCTAGGCTGGCCTTGAACTTACTATGGGCCCAGGTGGGCCTCAAATGCACCATAATCCTCCTGCCTCAGCCTGCCAAGCTCTGGTGCAACACCAAACCTGGTCTAACTTATTATCACAAAGTGCCAACACTGTAATTAAACCTAAATACTGAGGTTTTAGTTCAGAAAAAAACAACTCATACATCAACATCATTTGTGTTAAAAGAAAAACAGCACGTGTACCACTGTTGATGTAGAATGTCTTAGGCACCTGAGCTGACCAGTCCAGCATTGCAGCAGATGCAGTGACCGGAGTGTCCTGACTTCTTACACTGCTTTTCTCATGAACGCAATTTGGAACAATCTGATTTTATTGGTACATTTTAGATATACATAATGATCACATTCATCACAGAGAATCTGAACCTGAACATGATATAACCTGATTTTTTCCCATTCTCTTCCCCTCCCTTCAACCTCTCCTCCCCTCTCCACTTACAAAAGCTTTGTTTCCGTTTTTTCCTTCTTTTCTCACTTTTTTACTTTTCCCTTCTTTCACTTCCCCCTACCCCTACCATTGTTCCCCTTCCCATATGAACATTTTTCTTCCCATTTCTCAATACCTAATATATATTTTGGTCCTTATTTTATGCTAGCAATTTGGAACAGATATTAGCATTCCATGTTAAAACTGAAAAGCTTGTTCATGTTATAAAGACATAAAATCAGTAAGAATAACTTCTAAACCCTAAAACTTTGAGGGGGAGGCAGGGTCTCACTATGCAGTTCAGGCTGGCCTTAAACTCACTATGTAGCCCAGGCTCACCTCAAACTCACAGAGATCCTCCTGCCTCAGCCTCCTGAGTACTGGGATTATAGGTATATGCTACCACACCCAGCAAACCCTGAGACTTTAAACAATAATCTCTCTTACTGAAAGAATACAACCTATCTTTGGTGAGGAATATCAAGACTTTAGCATGTCTCACTTGGCAAGAGAAGTCATAGTCTTTTTTAAACCAAGTCCTAATGGAAGGGAAAATTATCACAGGCTAGTTACAAGTGTCTCAGGCTCCACAAAGGGTATCATTCCAGGGGTCTTCCATAATTCAGTCCATTAGTAAAGTAGGTACATTTTTTTCTATGACTTGTTAACATATTTATACTCATGCCAATCACTGACTGAAACTCTAATGATTCCATACCAACTTTGAAACAACTTCAAATTCCCTAGCACTGCACGTAAAAATATCAACAGGCAGCTCTGTCTCTCTTTCTGCTTTAAAACTGTGCTTCACCTCCCCAGCCATCATGCACTACCTACTGTTCACTCCCTTGATGACATGCACTTCTACAGTGTGATGCACACAGTTCCTTCTACCTGGAGTCACTTCTGGGTTTTGTTAAAATGATAAGCACCCTCTAACCAATACTCTGATACTCCGCACTAGCGCCCATTACTCAGGAGGATCAGAATATGCATTCATGGATTTTGTCCTGATCAAAACTCATCCATTCGCAAGTAACAAATCATTTGAATTTCTTTTAAATTGACAAAAAAAAATTTGAACTGCCACTTTACAAAAGAAGGTTTATAAACAGTCAATAAGCACAAGAAAATATGCTCACAATTCTTAGCCATAACAGAACTAAAAATTAAAAATTAAAAAAAAAAGAAAACTAAAAATTAAAACCACAGTATGATACTACTGTGTATCTATTAGAATTCTTAAAGTTATACAAACTGACATCACCTCATGCTGGATAAGATAAGAAACAGTTAAAAGTTCCATACATCACTGGCAGGAGTGTATATAAAATACTGTTTTCTGGTTTCTTCTAAAGTTAAGCATACATCTATCAACACAGGACCAAACAATTCCATCCCTGAATATTAATCTATGAGAAATAAAAATAAATCCATAGTAAGAATTATATGAGAATATTCATGGGCCAGGGATTTAGCTCAGTGGCACAGCACCTGCCTGGCAAGAGCAAGGTCCTAAATTCAGTCCCTGGTACCAAAAAAAAAAAATCACGGAAGATTTATTCATGATAGTGTAAAGTGAAATAATTCAAATATCTATAAATAAGAGAATAATAATTGTGATATAGGTATGTGGCACACACCTATACTACTACTGAACCACATAAGGAAACAAATACTGTAACACAGCAGCATGGACAGATCTCAAAACATTATGCCATCCTAATCCCAAAGCCAGACAAAGACATTATAGGAAAAGAAAACCATAGGCCCTTATCTCTACTCAGCATTAAAAGCAAAAACTTTCAACAAAATATCAATAAATAAAAAGCAACAACATATAAAAAATTTAACATTATCCAGTAGATTTATCCCAGATATCCAAGGCTGATTCATAATTTGAAAATCAATTAATGTGGTCTTACACAGAACAGGTAAAAATTTTAAGTCACATGATTACTACATCAACAGATGAACAAAATGCATTTGATAAAATTCAATATCCATTCATAATAACACCTCTCAATAAACTAAAAATAGAAGCGAACTCCCCCAATTTGAGGTTAAAAATCTATAAAAAAAAATCTTACCACTAACATCACATTTCATGATAAGAAAGTATTTCCACTAAGATACAAAACAAATGAAGTTATACTCCTCATCACTCCTTTTCAATATTACTAAAACTCCTAGCTTACGTAATGAGACACACAATAAAGTTTTAAAAGGTACACACACTGAGAAGGAAGAAATAAAACGGTCTTTGTTCACAAATAATATGATCATCCAAAGAAAATCCTAAAACTCAGTCAAAAAGTCCTAAAATCATTAAGTTATTATAATAAAGTTGCATGATATAAGGTTAATGTTCAAGAGTAAATCTATTTCCCATATACTAGCAATGAACAAGTGGAATTTGAAACTAAAAGTACAGAGTCACTATATTACTATTCAAAAATATAAAATAAAGGCTGGGGGTATAATTCAATGGCATAAGCACTTGCTTGGCCAGTGCAAGGTCCTGAGTTCAATTCCCAGTACCAAAAAAAAAAAAGGTAACAAAAATATAAAATACTGAAGTATAAATCTAACAAATATGTACAAAATTCACATGAGGAAAACTACAAAACTCTAATTTCTAAAAATGAAAGATTAAATAATGGTAATGGTCCATGTTTTTGCATAAAACTGAATATTGTCAAATGTTCAGTTTTCCCCAAATTGATCTTTCCAGATTCAGTGTAAACCCAATCAAAATTCCGGAAAGTTATATTGTGAATATTAACAAATTCACTTTGAATTTTTTTATTTTAAAGAGAAAAAGAAAAAACAGAAAAGTCAAGAAGCAAACAAATCTAAAAAATAACAATAAAAGCAAAACAACAACAAAAAAATAATAGCTATATAGATTTTCAAAACAAGATGGCAGGAATTCAACAATGATTGTTATACTGCATATTGTTATATCCAAAATAACTGTTATATCCAAAATAATCCAAAACATTAAAATGGCACAAAACATTGGATTTCAAAAGCCAGACAGGAGGAAATCCCCCACAGTTGCCACAGTGCACACTGCCATCCTCAAAGTAGATGCCCAGACCACAAGCCCCAGGCCTGCAGAGTCAACCAAACAATACAAGCATCAAACTATTGCTCTCATCTCCCCTGAGTTCCTCTGAATCAGCCAGTTTCTTGGTGGGGAGGGGGTGCCCCTCTGTTTTCCCAGCCTGCACACCAGCTGGCTCATGGGAAGGCGTTGTCTGTCTTCTTGCTGAGTCTCCTCTTGATCCCAATGGCAGAACCTGGCTCATGGGAAGGCATGGTCTGTCCGAATTTTTTTCTTTTTTTTTTTTTTTTTTGAGACCAGGTCTCACAATGCAGTTTAGGCTGCCCTTGAACTCACTCTGTAGTCCAGGCTGGACTTGAACTTGTAGTGATCCTCCTGCTTCACCCTCCTAGTGCTAGGATTATAGGCATGTGCCACCATGCCCGGCTTGACTTTGAGTTTATATGGAGAGGTAAAAGGCCTAGACTAGTCAACATAATATTAAAGAAGACCAAAGCCAGGGAAATAACACTTACTTCAAGACTTACTACAATTACTCAATAGTAATTGAGACAATAATGTACTGGTAAAAGAATAGGCAAACAGATCAACAGAACAGAACAGAGAGCCCACATAGACGGTCTTAAATACAGTCAACTAATCTTTTTTAATACAATACAACAAAGATAATCTTTTCAACAAATGGTGTTGGAGCAACTGGATTTCCACATTTAAAAAAAAGCACAGACTCAGATTTTATTTATTTTTTTTATCAGTACTGGAAATCAAACTCACGACTACACACTTGCAAGGCAGGCATTTATGCCACTGAGCTAAATCCCCAGCCCCTAGACTCAGATTTTATGCTCTTTACAAAATGAATCATGAACCTAAATGTAAAATTCAAAACTATAAAACTCTTAAAATGTAACATAAAGAGAAATCTAGATCAACTTGAGTATGGTGATCCCAAAGGCACAATCCACAAAAGAAATAACTGCTAAACTAGACTTAATTAAATTAAAAACTTGTACTCTACAAAACAATGTCAGGAGAATAAAAAGACAAGCTACAGCTTGGGGAAAATATTTGCAAAAGTTATAGCTGATAAACACAAAATCTTTGTATCTTCCTTTTAATTTTGTTGCAAATCTAAACGCACTCTTTAAAAAAAATTAGGTTTCAGAAAACAAACAAGAGTTTTTTTTTAAAGGACAAACAATATTATTTCATATGAAATTCTAAAACAATAAGCAATAAGCTATGGTGATAGGAATCATGAAGTGGTTGACAGGGTAATGAGGGGTAGGGGGAAGGCTAGATAGAAATGTCACAAGGGGCAACCTCCTGGGGTAACATGTCTCTATTTCAGATAATGGTTGATCAGGTCATCAGGTTATCTACCATAATATGTAATCTACATTTTTCATGTAAGTTACATCTCAACTAAAAGTAAACTGGCTTTTTAAATGAATCTTCTATGTGTATCTATCAATATACATGCAAATGCCTGCAATATTCTTCTATTATTCTTCCTGTACTTCAGAATTTCACAAAATCCAAGTTAAGAGCCCCAGGACTAAATGATTTCTAAGGGTTTCCAATGATTCACACTCTAGGAAAAAAAAAAAAAAAACAGAACTCATCTGGACTCACAAGGCAATCATAGAGTCAAGGGGAAAAATGATTATTCTAACTTCTGTTAACTCACATTTCACCTATGACATAAAGCAAGAAACATCCACATCTTTCTGAAAAGTTATCTGCAAAGGTCAATGTCTTCATTCTGGACTGGGAGAGCAAAGAAGACAGCAGGGAAGTCACTGACACATGGACTAGAGAGGGCTGCAAGCCAGAGGAAATGCGCCAGGAATCAGAGACGCTCTCACTGGAGCCTCGGACCTACTGCTAACAACCTAGAGTACACACAGGGAGATCTTGGGCTCCATCAGGGCAAATGTCTGCTTCAGTGATAAGCACACTGAGTTCTGGAGAAGAGAATGAGGTGGTTCAAGTTCTCTCAACACTGAGTGGCATAGCATGCCTTCAAAGGCTCTCTTAACAAACTCAGATCCTGTAGTTTGCCTGGTTTCCGTTTTCAGGAATTTCTTCTTCCCATTATGCACAGGGTTATACTCGAAGCTGCCGTATTCCTTTGATATAAGCCACCTTCCCTGGGCCACAGCTTATCAGAGACTTGGATCATACCAATCTGTCTTTGCCCGTCAGAGAAAAGGAAGGGGACAGTAGGGAGAAGGAGGAGGAAAGGAAGATTACATCTCCTATTAGATGCTTATACATACATAAAAATTTAGGGGCTGTTTACAATGACTACTCTGCCTCACTATCTGGAAAATCTATCCATCAGAGGTATCTAGAGATTAGAGCTGCTAACCGTTCTGTGGATTCTTTCTATAGAGTTTCTGCGAATTTGGAGATCACTTAAGGAGATGTTTAGTGCAGAGACCACAAAAAGACTGTGGAGGAAATTAAACCTTCTGGTGACAATGAAGATGGTAAGTTGCCATGTGAACAATAACAACAACAAAAAATACCCAGGAAGCTGACATTATTTATACTAAGGGAAGGATGTGTGAAAACTTGTATTCGTTTTACTAATGTGTTATTTGTATTAGTGAAAACTTGGGAATCACCTAAATGTCAAATATAGGAAGAAGATTAAATAAACCTTGATGTAAACCTGTGATAAAATATTACATGAATATTAAATGAAGCCTTGCCCCAGAAGGTTACTTAGTGACTTAGCCACTGGCTTTACTGTAACATTAAATATAAGCAATAAAATAGAAAACTATATAAAACAAAAACAGTTCCAATCTTAGCACAACCGCCTATGTGCAAGCATGGGGAAAAGACTGGGAAGGGAAAAAATGCTAATAAATGTTATCTCCAGTGAGTCCAATTATGATTTTGTTCCAGTTGATCCCTGATTACCTAAGAGAATGGAGGACATGGAAAAGCAACTTTTTTCACTTCCTCCCGGTTAAATTAATTTTGCTAAGTTCCAGATTTCATAAAATGAAAAGTGGACTTATCCGTTGTAGCTCTAGACAAGGAAGAGTTGGCACCAACTCCTGGGCTGGGCATTTGCAAGCTCTCGAGGCTCCCTCTCAAGGCAATGTTGCCGGCAGTGATGGTTACACAGTCGTCACCTCTCCCGATGCCATCTTGCCTCGTTGGGGCCTTGCCAGAGACAGAAAACCAAAGTGGCCACCCAATTACATGGATTCAAGCTGTAGCACACCAGCCTGTCACCTGAGCTTTGTTTTGTCATAGTCACTTCATCTGCTCTTGTCCCACCAGTCTCTCTGTCACAAAACTGTCTCTGCAATAGTCAGGGCATAGGCTTCACTCATTATGTACCCATAAGCAGGATAGCATTTGAATTATTTAACAGTCTAATGGACTCACCCAACACCCATTCTGTCCCAATCAGAACAGGGACAAGCAGTAGCTCTGAGCAGTGCTCAGGAGACTCTTGCTGTGCTCGGCACTAACCTTTGGATGGCTGGGTCCTGGGGAAGGTAAGGGGTGGTCCTTGGGAGGACCAAGATGGGGAGTCACAGAACCGACCACTGGGGACTCAGAACAGCAGCTACTGCCAACTGAACGGAGGTAATTGCAACTTTACCAACCAGTACAGTACCTCCCATAGGCCTGGGCAGGAGAAGACCCTGCTCTGGACCCCACAATTTAGAAGACTCCCCAAGCCACAAAAAACAGACATTCTAATTAAGGGTCACATGGGCACCATATAATTAAGGGTCACATGTGCCATCAGTGTGCAACACCGGCAAGTCTGACAGAGCCCTAGTCACCCACCCCAAGATCAGTACCAGTCAGGCCTCAGGGAAGTAGTTCTGCTCTAGCCTCAGGTCCCCAAATAGAAAATGGCTAAATCCATGCATCACATGGGTTTTTAGCACTGCTGTCACCAAAGAGACTAACTCAGCGTGCGAGGAGGATTTGTGCAGTGGGAGGGCTTAGGTCAGAGAAAAGACAAATTCATTAATTTGTCACATCCTTCCACAGTGATAACATAAATGTAATAGAGTCTTCAATCATGAATTATCATTTCCCAGTAGTGCCGAGTGTCTTTTTTTTCCCCACTTCTCTTTGTGTTTTTGTATTCCAGAGACAGTCACAAATTAGCATGGTATTCATAACTGCACCATGAAATGTCTGCCATGTAAATGATTCTTCTGTGTGTACTGTCATGGAAAGAGGTCTGAAGTGTATCAATTTAAAAAATAAGGCAGCTCTTTCTCTCCACCATCATCAACTCGCCATGTCTTTTCACAAGACTCACAGGGTTAATCAATTCCTGCCAAAACACAAAACACACTAGTTAACAAAGCCGGGTCCAACTCCAAGAGGAGACACTGGGGTGGGGGGGAATAAGGAATCACCCATGAGGTGGCACAGATATTTCCACGGTATCAAGGTCACTGCCATTGTATGACATCAAGCTGAAAATGTCACCAGTGTCCAGACAATTGGATGTCCTTAATGGAGAATGTGATTTTTTTCTCTGTTTTCATGCTCTGTGCTGGTAAGCTGGTTCAATAACAAATTATGTAAAATCTTACAGTTAAAATACTGAGATATAGCACATTATGTATATAAGTGCTCCTGTTTGAGTTTTCTGAGCTCACATCCATGAACATATGCATTTGAACAGCATAACAAATTTCTGGGATTTTCTGTCTCAAGAGAAAAAGATTAGAAGTCCAATGACAGACTTTACCTTTTATTTCATGTGCCCTCTGAAGTGTTTGTTTCTCCTCTTCACAGATTACCTTTTCAGTTTAAAGAAAAAAGCTAGTACTTAATAAAGAAATTCCTCAAATATTGTGTGGATTTCATTTCCTTTTTTATCAAATACAATTAATTTTTCTGTGTGAAAACCATCTTATTGCATACTTCTTGAACTCCTGTAGGTTACAGTTAGTGGTCACTTTCCCTCATTAATTGGCCAAACACATCTCCAAATGATTTCCTCTGGGAATGATTTCTTCCGGGTCCAGAGATCTCTGAGTTCAAAGCTCAGGCTCTATGGTGCCCAGTTACCCTAAGAAGTGACAGTACATACACCAGTGCTTCCTCTAGTGTTATGCAGGGGCAGGATGTTGGGGTGAAGGAGAATCATCATCCTGTGTGAGTGAATCCAGGAAGACAGCAGGGATGAGGACTCAAGGATAATAAATGTTCTAGACTCCTCCTGGCACTGACCCCTGAAAATCTCAAGTTCCAGGCCACTTGGATGGCACACAGACAGCTAAGAGGCACTGAGGCAGAAAAAGCCAGCACTTGCTGCAATGTCAGTATCAACCTCTGGACCACAATCCCACCAGCCTGCTGACATCTAGACATTCAGAACATGCTGCCAGCCATACAAGCTGTCAGAGATTCTGAAACCAAAACAAGATGTCCCCGCAACTCAGAAAGAACATCGTGCTTTTTATTTTATTCACTAATTTGCTCATCCATTGGTACTGGTCACTGAAACTAGGGTCTTTGCAGTGAGCTACATCCCCAGCCCCTTTTTCATTTTGAGATAGGGCCTTGCTAAATTACCTAGGCTGGGGTCAAACATGTGATCCTCTTGCCTCAGCCTCTCAGAATGCTGGAATTACAGGTGTGTGCCACGACACTCTGCTTGCTAGGACTTTTTGGTCTCTGCCTGCCCATTCAAAACTGATCATCTGTCTTGGAAAACAGAGTTACTATAGGCTGTTGCCTTTGATATTCCCAGAACTTCCATCCTGGAAGTGCCGCAAGTTAAACAGAACCTTATTCAAAGCTTGTGAATGAAGAAAGAAAGAGCAGGTGGAGTGAACAAGAGAAAAAGAACTGCAAGACAGAGCTTGAGTCTGACCAAGAGATACAGAACAGGAAGAGGGCAAGCCAGGCAATGAGTTCTCCTTCGGACCTCCGGCAGCAGAGGTGAGTTCCCAGTGTGGTACTGGTGACTTTCCAAACCCAGCCTCTGTAAAATTTCCCTGGTGCTGCTCCCTTCCCCCCAGACAAAAGGGGCAGCCATGCTCCTCTTCTGACAGTCATATGGCTCTGTTGATATCGGTGACCTTTGCTGCACACACAGCTGTTACCTCCTCTTCCTGCAAGCCTGCAGAGTGAGCTACAATCACTGGACTCACTAGGTGCTTGAGGACTGCCAATTATGAATTGAAGTGTTGAGCAGATGAGACTGGAGGTGAGGGTGGGCAAGAAATGTAGGGAAGTGCTTCGTAGGGTGCAGAGGGAACTGGAGACCAAGTTGAAAGGAAGTACACTTTACTACCAAGAACCTAGAGGTAATCGTCTCCTCTTGAAATAGCACAGTTAAAGTCCTCTATGTGCATCTGCGCACAGTTTCATCATTCAAGAAATAAGTAGGTCCGCTGGAGGTGCTGGAATGCCCAAGGTGTCTGAACAGAAGGCTCTTTGTGAACTGTTCTATTGCAATGTAACACACATACACATTCACACAGCCCCAAGATGGTTTCACAGGTTCTCAAAAGGCCCCTCACAGTAATCGCCCATACTGAACACATGCATAGACTCAGTAGAAAAGCTGGACTCAGAAAAAGGAAGCTTTCAGATCACTGCTGCGGCAGCTATTTAATTCACGTCAATTTGCTTTGAAAAACCCTGACATGGGCACTTCTGAGCTCTAAGCTGGGGTGACTGCAGGGCTGCTTAGAAAATCTGATCAAATAGCTGGCTGCTGCATTCAAAGTCCAAATCCCTTCATCGTGGCCAACATATTTTCAGATGAAGCCACCAGGAAACAAACTCCACAGCACTTCCTATTTCCCAAGTGCCTTCAGCTTCACGGTCTTGCCTGATGCTCTGTCAGCACTGGCAGCAGGCCACAGCACACCTCGCTGCAGCGGGAAATGACCAGGGACTCAGGGACCTGGCTGTGATACCTGGGATGCTCTGCTGTTGCCTGAATCTCCCACTGGAAAGGTCCACTCTGCCAGCTCACAGGAGCAGCCCTTATCTGCTCTTCCCAAGGGCTGGGCCTTTGCTCCTCTCACTGCCTGGGATGTTCATCCCTTCCACACAATGGGAACACAGAAGTTACTTCCTCACTCTTCAGATCTGAGCTCAAACACCTCCTCTGAGCTGGCCGGGTGTGAACCACCCTTTTGAAGGGGTCAGCCTCCTCTACAGCTTCTCCTCCTACACAATCCATAGGGAACTTGGTGCTTTCTGGAATCACTTCCTATACTGGTGGTCTTGTTAGTCACCTGTCCCCCAACAAGACTTGTAAGGACAAGAACCTTGCCCAGCTGTTCACCATGTTACCCACTAAGTGCCTAGAACAGTGCCCAGGGTATAGCAGGTAGCCCCAAAATATTTTTTGATTACTACACTATTTTACTTATAAACAACCCTGTGAAACAAACAAGAAAGCATTATTGTCCCCATTCTACCGACAGAGGCTCAGAAAAGTTAAGTGATTTACTTCAGGTCACACAGCTAGAAAGTGGAAGAGTTGAAGAGAAAAATAACCTGGGATTTTCACATCAAGCCTCATGTAACTTTTTTTTTTTTTTTTTTGTACAAGGGACTGAACTCAAGACCTCACACTTGCCAGGCAGGTGCTTATGTCACTGAGCTAAATTCCCAGCCCCTCATGTAACTTTTTTAATATAAAATTTGGAAAATGTATAGCATTCATTCATTAAGAAAAAAATCATTTATTAAATCCAAGAAAGCACCATGCAGATAAAAGTACTTAAATAAGGTATATAACATTTGAGGAGCTTGTCATCTCCTAATGCAGTTAAAGTAAGGCATGCATTCATAAAATGAAAGTCTGAAATGCTGCTATGCACTGAGCTGCACGCCCCTGAAAAAATTCATGTGTAGATGGTGCAATCCACAGTAACTCAAATATAATCTTATTTTTTATAAGCAGAGCCTTCAAAGAGGTGATCTACATGGGCCAGCCCTAAGGGACTATATTTGGAGCTGGGTCTTTCAAAGAGGTGATTACAATCAATGAGCCCATCAAGGGACCCCTAACCCAATGTGCCTAGTGTCATTGTAAGAAAGGGAGCTGGGATGTGCAGGAAAAGGCCATGTGAGGACACAAGAAGTCAGCAGGAAGAGAGGCTGCAGAGGTGACTAAATCCGTCAACTCAACCTCCACAACTGTGAGAAGCCAGGTATGGTGGGCATGCTTATAATCCCAGCACTCAGGAGGTTGAGGCAGGAGGATCTCTGTGAGTTCGAGGCCAGCCTGGGCTACAAAGTGAGCTCAAGGCCAGCCTGAACTGCATAGTGAGACCGTCTCAAAAAGACAAGAAAAAAAAAATAACTGTGAGAAAATAAATTTCTGCTGCTCTTCCGAAGATATGGACATCTAGTTGGAAGAAAACAAGAGACAATATGACAGATAGTGAAGATCTCTGATGGTCTTACTTTGAAATTTATGTCTCTTACATTGCTTTTTTTGTGTTCTGTTTTGTTCTGCTTTGTTGTGTTTAATTTTACCCTCTTTAAATAAAAAAAATTACAGAAAAAAAAATTTCTGCTGTTCAATCCACCAAGTCTATCTCTTTCATTACAGAAGACCTAGCAAATGAATATACACAGGGGCCTTCATGGACATGGAGGAAATTATTCCGAGGCTGCTGAAAACTCCAGCTAGGAACATATCCAGAAACATTCTTAGACAGAAGCCAAACCTGGGTTCAATCCCCAGAACTGATAAGTAAAATAGAATAGACAAATAAATAAATAACTGGCAGTTGAATTTCCATCTAGGGAGAACAGGGGTGGCAGAAGCTTGAAATTGCCTCTTAAGGACAGATAAGAGAAAGGGATCTTTCTCCATGGTTTGGAGAGTTCTAAAAGGACTGGAGTGGCAAGATCAAAACCATAAATGAGGAATGACCATCAAACATCTTGAATAAAACGGCTGGAAAGATAAAAGGGAAGAACATATGAAGGGAATTCGGAAGGTTACACCAACGACTCACACTAGAAGTGCTGCAGCTAAAACAAAGCATTAACCTAACAGTGCACATCTTAGCTCTCACCTGCACAACTCCCATTTCTTCTTTGCTGGTAAACACTCCCTAATGTTTCTTTAGATGCCAGATGTGTGCTGGCCATGCATCCCAGATCTGGCCAGTTACATTATTTCATTCCCCCAACAATGGGTCCAGCTGTTTCCTGGGGCCACTGTGACAAAGACGCAAAAACTAAATGGCTTCAAACAACACACCCGTGTCTTCTCACACTTCTATACGACTGAGGCGTGTCAACAGGGCCTATGCCACCAAAGGCCCTAGGGAAGCAGTCTCCTTTAGGGTTTCCAGCTACTAGCAGCCCTGGGCATTCTGGCCTTTTGGCGGCATCTCTCCCATCCCTGCCTTTGTTGTCACGCGACCATCTTTCCTCTGCATCTCTGTCTTGGGGCTTTTCTGCCTTGGGGCAACACCAGTCCTGGATTAGATTCAGCCTCTGCTCAACTCACCAGAGATCTTACCATTTCTTAGTTACATCTGCAAATAAGGTCACATCCTGAAGTAGCAAGGGTTAGAACTTTAACACGTCTTTGGACCGGGGCACAGTTTAAACTGAAACAAATGGTCAGCCCAATTTTACCTTTCAAAAGACTATTTGTAGAATTTTTTCTGAAAATATTGGGGAAGATCTACTTTACCCTGTGAGGCTTGAGGTGAAGACGATGGCAGCCTGGAGCCGTCAGGCTCACGAGAGCTTCTGGGAGAGCCTGGCAGAAAGCGCAACCGGAAGGAGGAGGAGACTGAGCAAGGCCTGATCCAACCGTGCCTGCTGCTGAATTCTCTGTTCATTAATCCAGTTGAAATAGAAATCGTAGTCATTTTCTCGTCTCTGGGACACAGTGATGGACACCCGCAACTTAACGGAGAAAAGGTGTATTTTGGCTCACAGTTCAGAAGGTTCAGTCCCTGTTCGTCAGGCTCCGACAAAGGAACGGCATGGGGGGGAGGGGGGACCCGGAAGCAGAAGTGCTTACCGGAAGTGCTTACCTCACGGCAGCCCGGAAGCAGGGTAACCGGAAATGACATAAATTCTTCCGGGTCCAACCTGCAGTGTCCTTCCTCTTCCAACCAGACCCCACCTCCTAACAGCGCAACAGTCCACTCAAATGCCCCCTAATCCTGCCACCTGCAAACACCTGAGGCTTTGGTAGCCATTTCACTGTTTTTTTGAGATGGGGCTTGCTATGTAGTTCAGCCTGCCCTTGAACTCACTTTGTAGACCAGGTTGAGCTCCAGCTCTTGGCAGTCCTTTTACATCTGCCTCCCAAGTGCTGGACTACAGCAGTGCACCACCATGCCCAGCCAGTAGCTCTTGCAGATGGATTAAAAACATTTTGCACAGAGAGATGTGCATGAGTCTTTTGGGGTCCAGGAACAGACTGCTGTGGATGAGGTCTAAAATGGCTCCTAGTACTCAGGAGGCTGAAGCAGGAGGATCACTGTAAGTTTGAGGCCAGTCTGGACCACAAAGTGAGCTCAAGGCCAGCCTGAACTGCATAGTGAGACACTGTCCCCAGCCCTCCCCAAAAAAAAGAACCACCAAGTTTTAACAGTTCCAGTGTTGCTGAAAAGTCCAAGCCCAAAATCTCCTCTGAAACTTCAGGCAAACTCTTATGTTAAAAAAAGAAAGAAAGAAAGAAAGTTAAACACTGCCAGCTACAATGACATAAGGTAAACATTCTCATTCCAAAAGGGAAAAATAGGACCAAAGTAAGATTGAAACCCAGAAGGGCAAACATTAAATCCTGTAATTCCATGGCCAGCACCGAAGGCAAGTTTGACCACAAGGGATGGGAAGAGAAGCAGTCGTTTGTGAGTGTAATCACTGTTCATCCTTTAAAAGATCCCTTCACACCCTGGGTCTCAGTTTCCCTGTCTGTAAAATGAGGCAGCCAGGCCATGTGATTTAGCAGGGCCTCTGCAGCATAGCTACTTCAGAAATCTCTGGAAGGCACCCTCGTTCTGACTCAAGCGAAGCAATTCTCTTCCTGGGAGTATTACCTTTCTGGTGGACAGGCCAGCCACACACGCTGGAATATAATCATTAAACACCTGCCAAGAAATGCCACCCTCCCACCCCATGCAGTTTAATAATTTGCATCCCAATCCCATTACTGTGAGTTTCATAAACAAGAACTTATTAGAGTACAGTCATTTCCTCTGAACAAACAGGGTTTTTAGAAGGAAAATTACAATGATTATCTTCAAGATACAAGAGTGAATAACAGAATCGTTCCTGCCTCTCTCCTTGTTTTCCTTGCATGTTGTTTTGCTTGGGCAGCTTCTAGGCAGTCTCAAGGCTGCTGCTTCACTCTGGATCCATCCTTCTTTTTAACATAAAGGTCCTCCTTGTCTCATCATCAAAATGCATCTGCACCAAATCTTGAGGGAGCTTGGGGGTTTGTTCAGTACCCTGCTTATTAATACAGTTCATTTTTGACTTGCTGCATGTGACACTGGAATTGAGTTTGGTAGCAAGAAAAGCAGCAGGCAGGCAGTGGAATGTGTGACTTTGGACATTCATGATGTCATTCTTGGTCTCTGACTCCTCATCAATAAACTAGGAGACTGGATTAGGTTAGGAATTATTAACCTGCAGAGTTGTGTGTACAGGATATTTGTGTCCTCTGCTTCCATTTGGGAAAAATAACCTGGTCCAGGGACACTAATTTCACATCAGCTTCAAGGCAGCACAAGCAATCTCAGTGAGGCAATTGGTCTTCTAGTTCCCAGTTGGAGGTTTGGTTCAGGATCTATGTGCCTCAACTTTACAATCAGGTCAAATCTTATAGCCTTTCCTGGGAATATGAGATGGAGAAATTCTTTCCTTCTGAACATGAACACGCAAGAAGAGGCCCACCAGTCACCTTGGAACCCACAAGCAAACCAGCTTGGGAATGAAACTGATATTGTAGGAATCAGAGCAGAGAAACAGATGAAATTAGAGTTGCTGTCAAATTGTTCAAAGGCTGAATCACGCTTCACCTGAAACCCCTAAAGTTTTTAGTTGTATGAGTCAATATGTTTTTCTCCATTGTTTAAGATATCATTAGGTAGGGCTATATGTAACTTGAAACTAAAAGCCATTTAACTGGCAGTATGTATATATGTAGTGTACTTTGAGGAAAGAAACTATCATTTCTAAAAAATCCTCAAAGGAATCTGTGACACACACCCTCCCAAAAAATTTAAAATTATTAAATTAAGGACATATCTAAGGTTTCTTGCAGCAGTAACATTGTGTAATATCATAAATCTACAGGATTCTAAATTGTTGGTTTGACTACTAATATCTACTCCTTGCCATTGTAAAAAATTTTTTAAATAAAGTTGGATTTTTCCATTACAAAAGAAATATATGCTCATTATAGGAACATGTATAAGCTACAAAGGGGAAAAAATGGAAAAAAAGATAGCCACTGTGACTATTTTGGAAATTTCTTCCCAAAATTTTCAGCCAGGGCAGGCCCGGTCTGGCCAGCTCTGCAGGGATCCAGCTTTGTCCAAGATGGGTAAGAAGTTTTCCAAGGTGGTACAGTAGTAAGAAATCGCTTTGATCCACCAAGTCAGCTTGATCAGTATAAAGTTGACATGGAGGTAACCGAGCCTCTTAGGCCTCTGCCTTATCTTTCAGCTGGCTCAAGACTCTTGCATAGCAAAGAAGAATGCTATTTACTGGTCCCTTTCAGAAACAAGAACTAAGACATCAATAACCTGGGTCATTGCCAGGTTTCTTCTCTTCCCCAAATCCCCAACTGTTTGGGAATGCATTCTGGAATTGCACTGGAAGGACATAGCTGAAGAAACAACTCTTTCTGCCCAGAATCCACACCACACTCATGCAGATACAGCAGGTAATAGAATGATTATTTATAAAGCCACTTCCATTTATCAAGTAGTAATACTGAGCCCTGAGCTGTGGTAACTGCTTTACACTGTTCAGGGTAGATACCATCAAGCTCCTTTGACAGTGAGAAAACCAAGGCTCAGAAAGGGAAGAGAGTTTACAGAACTGGAACAAATTACCACCTTGGTTGTTGTGCAGTGGCCCCTCCTGTCTTTTCCCATGACCAGCGTATGTACGTGCACACAAGACACGCATGCCTACACGTGTGCACGCTCACATGCATGCAGGCACATCTTTCAAAGCATTATGGGAATGGAGCAGTGGTTCCATTAGCAGATGCAAAAAGTAAGGATCAGCTTGTAAATGAGGTTTAGACTCATGTGTGGCTGTCCCTGAAACCTCTTTCCTCTACAGTCCAGCGACTTGATGATCCCAAAGGATAAAACAGTCACCTCTTTCTTTCCAGAGTTGACATTTCCATTGCTGTCATAGCTGCCAGTTCCAAGGCCATATATCTATTTTTTTTTTTTCGTACCAGGAATCAAACTCAGGACCTTGCGCTTTCCAGGCAGGGGCTGCATCACTGAATCATATCCCCAGCTACTTTTTTTTTTTTTAAACGATGTTGGGAGACTGAACTAATGAACCCACTTATGATAAAAACCTTGAAGAGTGGAACTGAGGGTCTTTATCTCAATCTGATAAAAGCCATATAAGATAAACCACTAGCCAACATCATACTAAAAGAAGACAAGCTGAAAACTTTCCTTCTAAAACCAGGAACAAGACAAAGATGTCCATTCTCACCACTCCTGTTCAATACTGATTATGTCAAGAAATCAACCAGTAACAAATGTCAGTGAGGCTATGGGGGAAAAGGAAACCTTTTTTTTGTTGGTGGTAGGATTGTAAACTGATATAGCCACTATGGAAATCAATGTGGATTTTAGTTTTGTCAAAAAACTAAAAATAGAAATTCCATTTGACCCAGATATTCCCTTTATAGGTATCTTCCCAAGAGAATTAAAGACATTATACAATAATGTACATATACCCATGTTTATGGCACCACAATACATTATAGATAAATCTTGGAAAAAACCCTGTAGGTCCATCAATAGCTGAATGGATAAAGAAAATGGGGTATTTTTACACAGTAGAGTACTACTTGATAAACTTGAGTCATCTGTAGAAAATGGATGCACCCTGAGTTCATAATTTTAAATGAAGTAAATCAGACACACATGCTTAAATATTACATGATTTCTTATATGAAATACTCAATATATAAATCAAGTGTGAAATAAAAATAGGAAAAAAGAAAAGTTATTGTTATCCAGCATAAATAATGTGTCTAAAAGTATACTTTGAATTAGTATCACTGTCTTAAGTGTTTTATATATTTTTGACCTATTAGTCTGGTATATATATATATATATATATATATATATATATATATTAAGTAACTATATCATGACTTATAAGATAAATAAACAAATCTGGTAGTGGGTCTATTAGTATCCACAAGAGACAGATTTAGTGCAGAATACAGGAATCTACAAGATTAGCATACAATAGTCACTCATAGAATCCAATGTACAAAAATGCAAGAGATCAGTCCACATGTTAGAGATCCAGAGTGTCCAGCCCAGGGCTTGAAGCCCATGGGAACATCCAGTGCAAGTCTGTATCAGGAGATGGTAAGGTCTGCGCTGAGAGACCTGAAGATCTGCACTGCAGGGACCTAGGGCTGGCACCAGAGGACAGAGTGTCTGTCCCAGCTCACTGAGTACTAAACACTGGAGACTGCAGTCAAGGCCAAGGCCAAGACCCAAGCTCCTCGGAAGGGAACAGCAGCCATCCTTGGTGACCGGGAGGACCCAAGCACCTTGGAAAAGGACAGCTGAAACATCTCTAAGGAAAACCAACTGCAACAAAGCGGTTGGTTCTTCTTTCAAAGAAGATCAGCAAAAACTCCTCCCCAGTGGCTGTGTGGAGGCAGAACCTGAGACCTAAACAGCTGAGCTGCAGTCCCAGGCAGAGCAAATTTACATCGCACCTCTCCATTTCATAGGGGCTGCCTGGTCTTACTTGAATTCCAGCCCTGGGCACACAAAGGTAAACTTTGTTATCAAAGTGCCCTGGCTTTGAATCTTGGATCCATCACTTACCCCTTACCTCTGTGACCTCAAATAAGTTACTTCACCTCACCGATCTATCTGCTTGTCTCAAAATGACAAAGGACAGAAATATCATCTACCTTACACGACCATTGTGTGAATCAAATGAGAAGATGGGTGGTAGGTGTAAGGCATGAGCACAGTGCCTGACGGCATGAAAAGCTCAATAAATGGGCTATTGAATCTATATCTATATAGATAGATAGATAGATAGATAGATAGATAGATAGATAGATAGATCAGTGCCTAGTGTGATGTCAATCACACAACATGCTCCATAAACACTTAGCAGTGATTATCTCCCAGGGCCATGAGCTTAACCGATTCCTTTGTTGTGGTTTGCTGTATTTTGTCCCATTGTAGCTTCTATTTATTGAGTGCATTCTATGTGCCGGGCCTGTCCCAAGCCTTGTGTGTGTACTAACTCATGTAATCTTCACATGGTCAGCCTCTCCAGCTGCTGAGGGGACAGGAGTGGGCACCAGGTTGTCTGGCTCTCACACCCCTGCCCTTTGACCACCACCTTTCCCAAGACCAGCTATTATTTCTGTTATCAGAAAGACAAAATGTTATTTTAAAAGCAACTGAGGATTTCAAATCGCTGTTTGCTGAATGACTATCAACTCCCATCTGAACTGTTAGGAACCTAAATTTTGAGGCACTGAGACTGCCTTCACCCCTGACAATAACTTGTATGGATAGCACAAGTGTAAGGCCCTGGTCAAAATGCTACAGGAAACAGAATGAATGAGAGAAATGAGGTTTTCTCCTGGAGACCTGTAGATGTGGGAGGTGAGTTACTATTCATTTCAGGTTTACTCTTGTGTCCAGTCACTATGCTAAAATCTTCACCTGCGTTGCCTCATTCAATCCTCTTTAACAAACCAATGAAATGGGTACAATTCACATCCTCACTATGCAATTAAGTAAACCAAGGGCTTCAGAGGTTAACAGTTTTCTTGGGGCTTCAAATAGGAAAACCCACTGAGACGACGTGACATGTGGCCGCTGCAGGCAATGATTCCATTTTCCTTTTCCTCCCCATGGCATGAAAAGCAGTACACTTGAAACACTCCTGGCGTGACGAATATCAACTTTTTAATATACTCCATGGCTAAGTATCAGTGCATTTGACAGACACTAAACTTTAAATGCAGATACCTACAGAGATGGTGAGTTCTGGAGAATTCCACTCTCTGAATTTATGAACCTCTTCTCACATCTTCCAGGAGCACATCTTTCCCCACATTTAGCACTTGGAGATGGAGAGAAAATGATCTCATGGCTCTTGCTTGCTAATTCTCAATTCCAGCATGTTCTATTACACCTGATTTACAGCCTGACAGGGCTCATTCCTGTCCACAACCTTGAGCTGGTAAAATGCACAGGGGAGAATTTATTAACAATGTGCTCGTCTTAATGCACTGTAGGGAATTTTTTAAGTGAAAAAAAGGCTCAAGAAGCAGGGCTTTTTCAAAGAGGCAATTATGAATAACAATTGTTTGATGACCAAGCACAGTAGATCTTCCAGCTCATTCGGTTTTCATCTAATTAAATCTTTCATTTCCACAGGCAGCTTGCGTACGAGCTTGTGTTTGCCTTTGTCTGCAGGAAATAATCAATAGGCGAAATGTGGGTGCATTTCAGCATTTATTAGCAGCTCAATTGGAAGTTGTTTTACTTTAATAACATCTTTGCCTGCGTTCTGTTCTGTGTAAATCGACAGCTTTGGAGAATAATAAACGACAGAATGCTAGTTTATATTATTCCATTAGGAGCAAAAAGAAATCAGGGGGATGAAAGTGAGCTGGGAGAGAAATTGAAAAACATTTTAAAACTGCAACTTTTGTTACAAGAAAGGAAAAACAAACCAAAAGCCTTCCATTCATTCCAAAGATCATCAAAACTTCCACTTGAGGTACCTCCCCAAAAGATGGTAACAAAAGCTGTCCCTTTCTGAAGCTTTCTACCCCTTTTATTTGCAGTTCATTTTTAGTTCTTCTTTTTAGTTTCCACAGAGGCCACCACATGGGTTAGGAAAGGCCAAGCAAACGCAAAGCAGCATTTGTTCACCAGAAACAAACCTGAAGCCCAAGTGCTCCCACCCTCACATGGTGGGCATCCAGCCAGGTTCCACTTCCAGGAAGCCTCAGAAGCAGCCGGAAGGAACAGGACTGAGAAAGAAGCTGCCAGAGGGGGAGGGGAGGGGAGGGGAGGGGAGGGGAGGGGAGGGGAGGCGGGGGGGAGTCAGCCCGTCCAATGGGACCCGACTCTTGGTCGGGCAGGAATGAAGATGGCTCTGCCTGTGATGTGATCAGGCTGCACTGCGGACACCTACTAATAAAAAGTATATTCATGAGAAATAAAAACAAATAAAATAACCAGGAAAAAAAAGATCATATTCTAAAGATGGATAGTGATGCCGACTGCATAACAAATGCAGTTGAGAAATAGAATTTAAACATGGTAATTTTAACGTTATTTTACAATTTTTAAAATCTGAATATCTAGTTATCTTCTGCTTCCACCTAAACCATTGCATAACCATTCACTCAATGGCTCAAAGCAGAAATCTGGGCACCTGTCCTGATCACTCCTTGTCTCAGTCAACCCCAGCCCATTCTACTACCCGAGTGACTGTCCTGTCACTGCTGGCCATTGCCTTAGTCTAAGTGACTGTTTCTTTTGCCTGAATTTGTGGTTTGGTTTGGTTGGGTTTGGTTTTGTGGCACTAGGATGGAGCCCAGCAGGGTACTCTATCACTGAGTTATGTTCCCAGCCCTTTTTCTGTTTCCTTGTTCCATTCTGAGACCAAGTTTCATGAAGTTACCCGTGCGAGACTCAAACTTGTGATCCTCCTGCCTCAGCCTTCCTCTGTGCTGGGGTTACAGGTGTGTAGCATTGTGCTGAGCTCTTACCTGAATTCCTACCTGGTCTTTCTGCATCTGCCCAGGGTCTGCCCATCCCCTAGGCTGTTTCCATCAGCAACCAGAAGCCTCAAGATGGTGTACACTTGTAATCCCAGCACTCTGGAGGCTGAGGCAGGAGGATTTCCACAAGTTTGGGGCCAACTTGGGCTACATAGTGAGTTCAAGGCCAGCCTGGACTACATAGTGAGACCCTGTCTCAAAAAAAAAATCAGCAACCAGATAGTGCTTTTATGGACAGAACCTGGGCATTGCCACTTCCTGGCTTCAAAGCTTCTCATACTGACAGTGAAACCTGGACTTCTCTCCCCACCTCTCTGACCTTGAACTCAGCTGACCTATTCATGCTTGTGCCACACTGTTCCTCACCTCCATCCTCCTCTGCACTCTGTACTTCTTTCAGCTTCTCAAGTGACTGTGATTCATGCTCACCAGGGCCCTGGCCCCTTGTAATAGCTTTGCCTAGAATATTCCCCATCATCAGCTGCCGAGCCCAACCCTCCTTAGCCATCAGTCCTCAGCAGCAGTGGCACCTTCTCCTAGTGTCCCTCAGGGATGCCACGCTGCTGACAGAGTCCCTCTGCTGTCCTCCCCAGCACTGGCTCACTTTCTTCAATGACACAGTTTTTACTTCTGTGTTAGTAGATTCCTCCCTCCCCTGGCTGGTCTTGAGGTTGATGATCATGTCTGTCTTGATTCTCATCCCCAGCACCCAGATCGATACCTGGGACATAGTAGGCACTCAGTGTTTGTCTGTTGGATAAATGAACAAGTGACAGACTGCACACTTACTTAGGTCATGCAAACAAAAGACCTGCCTTTAACTGAGACAGCCTCCTCCTGTGGGTTCCCTAGATACCTGGACGGGCCTCCACCTGGCCATCTGGAGCTGCTCAGTGACCACTAGGTACTCCTACTCCATCTGCCCACTCTCGGCCACTTGAGACAAATGGGCAGAGCGAGTGCCATGTACCACTGCTCCTTTTCCTTGGTTTTCTTCTGCACCAGTGAGCAGATTCTCCGAGACAACACGAGGTGGGCCACAGGGATGGAGCGTGCATGGGGTGATGCGGTGGACTCAGGGTGCGGTCCTCTGCCTTGTCCAGCAGCAACTCCAAGCCTCGGGCACCCTGGGCAGCTGGCATGGTCTTTCACAAGCCCTCTCCCCGCAGGTGATGAGCGCTTGCAAGGGAGCGTAGGTACTGACCAGTGCCACAGTGATCGTTACTGTTACTACAGACTCTATTTTTGTTTAATTAGTAAATATTTAAAAATCTATGGCTGAAGAGCTGCTACAATGGGATATCCTGGCAGTCAGTGGTTAATTCCCCATCAGTGCAGAAATCTGGGCTATTCTGAGCTCGGCCATTAGGGGCTGTGGTTATGAACACCATTTAGTGAAATCTGAACCCGGCGTCTTTTCACAGTGGTTACTTTCATTACCTTTAAAGGCAAATATGTAAGAGTGCCCAGGCTGGCTTCCCCTGAGCATCCAAGAGGAGGAAGGAAGCCCAGCACTCCTGCAGTGACCCCTCTCAGGGTCACTCACGCTCACAGCTAGTATTGAATCAGCCATAAAACTCATGCCTCCTCTGTTTGGACTGATGCTTACCAAATCTGGTTAAAACCAGGATGAAATCTCGTGTGCTTCCACTAAAGCAATGGGGTAGGCATATGAAAGAAAAACAGGTGACTCCTCTCTTTGCACATTTGAAACATTTAGAAGTAGCCATGTTTTATAAGTCAATATGGAGGCTGGGGATATAGCTCACCAGCACAAGCTGCTGCCTGGCAAGTGTGAGGCCGTGAGTTCAATCCCCAGTACAAAAAAAAAAACACATAAATCAACATGGATTGGACTGTTAATCTATATATTAACAATCCATCAAACTGGATGGTCAAACCCAGGGAAAGAATAAGATGAGCCTGGAGCATCTGTCTGTGTCATAAAGGCAGGAGGTGATCAAGTGATGACAATGACATGCCAGAGGGACACAGGAACCAACTTGAACTGGCTCCCACTGGCCACACTGGGAAATTCTGTGCATTAAAACAAGGGAGAGTGGTATATCACAGTCATTCAAATAAGACCTATGGATGCTTGCTGTTAGATATAATTCATCAATGAAAATAAAAACCTCTGTTTGTTAAAAAAAAAAAAAAGACACTAATAGACACAGAAGGAATGATCGTGTTGGGAAAGCACCTCTTGGCAATGATTATAGCAGTAATTACATTGGTCAGGAAACATCGCTAGATGCCAGAACTCTAGTGAGGGAAGGTGGATGAGAAAAGACATTTTTTACATTGTCTGAAGGTATCTCCCTTGTGAGATAGCTGGTAATGACAAAAAGGATTAGGGGAACACTATGGCAGAGATACCTGCCAGACCCAGCCCAGAAGGGAGCAAAGTTAAAAACGCCAGGCACCACGTGGTCACCAGAGCTCCCCCTGGCACACACTGAGACAAACAAATTAACTAGTATGATGTTTTGGAGGTTCGCCCATATAGTAGCATATCAGAATTTCTTCCTTTTCGGAGTTGTATTATATTCCATTGCATATTTCTACATTTTATTTACTCATTTATCCATTGATGGACTTAGGTCATTTTTTTAATGTACAGAGAATAAAACACAACAATATAAAACAGAATAAAGCCAATCAAAACAAAGCAGTGAAAGTGGTACAGAACTTCAAAACGGGACAATAGGTTATCAATGACTACCATAACGTACCTTGTTATCTTCACAATAGTTGTCCATTCCCTCAGACATGGTGAAATCAAATAAAACAAAACAGAATAAAACCAATCAACACAGAGAATGGAATAAAATGAAACAATAAATTGGGACAAAACAAAACAGTGAGAACAATGATGGATTTCAAAAGCCAGACAGGAGGGAATCCCCACAGTCGCCACAGTGCACACTGCCATCCTCCAAGTAGATGCCCAGACCGCCAGCCCCAGGCCTGCAGAGTCAATCAAACAATATAAGCATTTAATCGTTTTTGTACCTCAGTTGCTATCAACTCAGCCAGTTGCTTGGCTTCTCTCCTCCTGGGCCCCGCATGGTCTGCCTTGGGTCATTTTATGGAGAACGTGACTGTGAATATAAGTTTGAGTTCTGCTTTCATTTCCTTTGGACGTGTGCTCAGAAGTGGGATTTCTGAATCATGTGACATTCTGGGTTTACTTTTTTTTAGGGACTTCAACACTGTTTTACATGGTAGCTGCAGCATTTTACAGTCCCACCACCAGGGCATAAAGGCTCCACCCTCTCTACAACCTCCAGGACAGTTGTTATACTTTGTCTTTGCTCTGAGCTACCTCCCCAGCCCTCTTATACCTTTTATTTTGAGACAGGGCCTAAGATGCCCAGGAGGGTGTTCAACCTGTGGTCCTCCTGTCTTGGCTTCCCAGAGTGCTGGAATTACACGGTATTTGAAAAATGAATGGATTTTTGTTTTTACCAGAGTAATAAATGCTAGTTGTAAAAGTAAGGTGGTGGGCTAGGGATTTAGCTCAGTGGCTTAAGCACCTGCTTTGCAAGTACATGGTCGTGAATTCAATCCTTGGTACCAAAATAAATAAATAAATAAATAAAGTCAGGTGGTACTTTGGGTTTATACAGAAAACCAAAAGCACCATTCCCCATTCCCCGCCTTCCTGGTGTCCCCTGCACCAAGGCCACGGGTCAGATCCAGGGTTCCCTGTACTTCTGCTATTTTTCTCAGAATATTGGAAACAGAAGACTGCTTCCTATAACCATACTGCTATCAAATGCAAAACAGAAAGAGCTGGATATAGCTCTGTGGCATAAGCACCTGCCTGGCAAGTCAAGGTCGTGAGTTTGATCGTTGGTACTCCACCCAAAAAATAAATGAATAAACAAAAAGAGCTGCCTGTCTCAAGAACCATGAAGGCAGCATTTGCAGAACAGTATTTTCTATGCCTGTCTTAAACTCCTGAGTTGAGGAACAGAGCACAGAACTTGGCATCTTCTCCCTGGAGAGACTGGGCAGTCCACAGCATTTCCTTCAGTGAGATGGGAAAGATTCGAAAGCTCTGGTGATGAATGGTGGTCAGAGCTGTAGAACAACATAAGTGCACTCAATACCACAGAATTACCCACTTCACAATGGCTAATGTGATCAACTTTATCTTATCTATATCTTGACACGTTTCAATAAAAAGAAAGTAAGGTAGGCTTTGGTGTTAAACCTGAATTCAAATTCTGACTCTGTCGCTTACTGGCTGTGTGACCCTCCATGAGTCATTTCACTTCTCTGAACCTCAGGCTTGGCCTTGAGCCCACAGGACATACTTGTTATGAGACACAATTAACTAGTTTGCCACAGTGGCTGGTCCATGGTAGTTATTTGATGACATCAACAAGACCCTAAGTGTCCAAAGACACAAAGCAGCATGCCACATGTTCAGAGAACCAGGCTGGTTTGGTGTGGCTAGTGTGCATGGCAAGGCCTGGGGATGCTGGGATGAAAAGCAGGTCTTTCTACACCAAGATGAGAGCATAAACTCTGTCTGAAAGCAGCTGGGATCAACTGGATTGGTGCAAATAGAAAATTAGAGAAGAGGTTGAAGAGGGGCGTCAGCATGAAGCTAAGGGTTTAGAGAGAGAGAGACTTTAGTGCTTTTCACTTAGTCCAAGTCCCAAGCCTTCCGCTTTCCAAAAACAGACCATTAGTGCGATGGGCTTAAAGGAAAACAAATCATTAAGAGAAATGCTGCATTTCACATCCCCACCTTGCACCAGCCGGCACCTCTCAGAGAGGGGAACTCGAGACAGAAGGAAGCACCTAAGCCAGAGGTGCAGTCAGGTGAGCCTAGTGTAGACTCCGAGACTCTAACTGTCCACTCCAAGTCACTGGGGAGGACAGGGACTCCTTGCTCCTGGGACCTGGATCCAGATTCCTCCTGTGCTGGCCATCTGTCCTCTGCCTTGGGTCAAGCCATCTGGGGACCTGACAGCTGTGTCCCAGCCTCACCCACTGCAGCCTCCTGGTTAGTGTCATCACACCTCTGCATGCTCCACCCCACCGCCTTCAGTCCACTGCTTTCCCTGGATCCTTCTCTCTGCCTTCACGATTGAAGGTTTGATGTGAAAACTCAAACACTTTTCTCCTGGCTAGCTGCTGTCTTCCATTTTGGGTTCTGCTTCAGTCTTTTTTAAAAATTTTAGTGTTCTTTCTAATTACCTGGGTAATACATATTCCACCTAGAAAATATCAAGAATTTAGAAAAACATGCAAAGTAAAATTAGTCACCCACAGTCCTGAAACCCAGGTACATCTCTTAACACTCGTAAAATATCGATGGTTGGCCAGGTGTGGTGGTGCATGTCTGTGGTTCCAGCACTCAGGAGGCTGAGGCAGGAACCAGCCTGGGCTACATAGTGAGTTTAAAGCCAGCCTCAACTACATAGCAAGCCACTGTGCAAGAAAAAAAAAGTCAATCTCTTTCTTTATGGCTTTTGTCCTTGCTTTATTTTATTTATCTATTTATTTATTTTCTAGTGCTGGGGATTGAACTCACAATCTTACACTTGCCAGGCAGGTGCTTATGCACTGAGCTAAATCCCCGGCTTGTGCTTACTTTATCAAAAGGCTTTCTCTTCCTCAAGTCAGAGAGATTTTACCTGTATTTATTCATTTTTATTAAACATCTCATATCTATAGCCCAGGTTCTTTTAATCTGGCCTTGACTGTAAAAGTTCGGAGTCTGTTAATTTCTGCTAGATCACATGGCTGATTTGACTGGCAGAGCATTGGGCGAAGAATAGAAAATTTGCGTGGGGTTTGGGAGAAATGGACTTAGCTTCCTTGTGTGTAAAATGTGGAAAACTATACTTGGACCGCAAATGTGGCCTTCTTTCTATGATAAAATAAGAGACATATACAAAGGCTGCAGTGTCGGGATGACCCTAAAACACACGCCCTTGTATCAGAGTGGGAGGGTGCAAAGGAGGGTACTGCAGTAGTGGCCCCTGCTAATGGACACGCCCATCCCCTCCCCTCTCTCTCCCCTTCTGCTCCCCTCCCCTCTCCCCCACTCCACATCTCCGTCCTTTGGCTTTATGCTTTCATCTGCCATGTACTCATCACCTGTACTTTCTGTTTACCTCTAAACTTTTAGTTTTTTTTCACTGATATCTACAAACCATTTGGAACTTACCACCTATGATGGGAGAAAGCAAGCTATTTTTTTTTCAGATGGTTTACCAATGATTTTGGCATTGTTAACAACACAGTCTTAATTTGTTTTAAGTACATATACGCAGGACATAATACCATCATCCACTGTGGGAGCTACCACGTGCAGGTAACAAACCTTAACTGCTTTTATTCTCTCTCTCACCACCACCCCCATCTCTTGGTCCTGTTCCCTTTTGCAAAAGATCTGTCTCCCTGTTTGCTATTATTTGTCTTATATTTTGCTCTTTAATGTATTTATACTTTTGGGTTTCTCATTTAAAGAGAAACTATGTCAATTTTTAAGCATAAATGTCTGATTTATTTCACTTAAAATTATGGTATCAGGATGCATCTGTTTTCCTAAAAATGACTGGCAATGTAGCCTTCTGCACAGCAGGGTAGTACTCCATTGTGTATAAATTCCATAATTTCTTTATGCAGTTATCTGTTGATGGAAATACACAGCCTACTTCTAAGATTTAGCTACTATGCCTGTACAGTACACTATTTCTTTCTAAACCATTTTTAAAGTCATGTGTAAGATATGACTCACATATAAAAATACTCATCCTTTATAAGAGCACTGAATACAGTTGTCACCAAGACACAAAGTAAAGTCTTTCTATCATTCTCAAAAATTCCCTGGGTCTTTTTTACAGTGGATTTCCAATCCCCAAAGCTGGACCTGGTCTCTGGCAAACAATGCCTCAGTCCTCGGCCCCAAAGTTTTGTCTTCTCCCAAATATCAACATAACCTAAGCCTGCAGTGCAGAGCCTTTGAAATCCAGCTTCTTTCCTTGGGTGTAAGGCCTGAGACTCACCCATGCTGCTGAAAGCATCAGGAGGGTATTGCACTGGACAGATGAGCCATATTTTACACATCCCAATTTTTCAATGTTAGCTGTAATGCTGGGTGTAACTGAATTATAGTTTAAGACTTCTTTTATAGTGAGCGTGTCAGGCTCTGGTGGCCCAGGGCGGGAACCACCATGCCTCCTGAGACCGGCACCATGGTGGGACTAGGACGCTGGGACCAACGCAACCACTCCCCTTCCTGGGGTAGCGGCTGTGAGTCTGCCAGCATCAGACACCCCCCACCCCGTTTAGCAAGTGGGAGCCAGTGATCTGGACATCTCTTGAGAAGTTGACCATATGCAATGTAGCAAATAG